>VNKF01002136.1:95153-106877 GCA_008044355.1 Drosophila lacteicornis
TAACTGCCAAAAAAAAAAAAAAAAAGAAAATACTACGCTCTCTCTCTGGCAAAGAAGAAGTGTCCGCCGAATGACCTTAAAGCAAAAGGAAGAGGAGTACGCCCACTCACCACCCACCAACCGACCGGCGGTGCATATTTGCATACATATGTACATATGTGTGTCTTCCGTTTTTGGGGCGGTGTTTTGCGGATTGCATAAGTGCAAAAAAGCAGAAAGGAAAAGAAAATTGAAAAATCAATACCCACACAAAATCGTGGCCCACAATTACACATACATACACGCCCGAAAAAGGGCCTGCAGGACGAGCCTCCTTTTTCGGAGCAAGAGCGAGAGAGAGAGAGTTACAAGTCCAGTGAGAGAGTAAAAGCGGGGGAGAGAGATGCTGCTCTTTCGGCTTTTGTTGAGTAATAATTACACTGCTAGAAAAAGGACTAACTTTTTTAGGACCTTATCATGTTCTAATAATTTTTGGAATTTTTATTGAAATCAATTTTATAACCACAAGTCCTATATTGTATTGCTTACTTATTTCATTATTATTTTTTGTTTGTTTTTCTTTTTTTTTACCGTGTATATCCCCTACACTTGCCAAATGTTATGCACACACTCCCCATTTCTTGTTCTTTGTTAACGTTTTGGCGGTTTGCCAACGCCGAAAAAGAGCGTTGACGTCGACGTTTTATTTATGTAAATTGGTGTGTGCGTATTTCGTTTTATTTTTGCCTATAAATAATTGCTGTAAATGTTAAACTGCAAGCGAGATTTGGCAATTAGCAATATTTGTTTGTTGTCTACTCTTAACCGCGAGCTTTGTTAATTTTCATATCCAAAAGCCGCAGAAAAAGAGCCCAGCCAATTAGCAAAAACAACCTTTTTTTTTTTTGGTAATTATTTCATTTAAATAGAAAATGTTTTCTTTTTTGCCTTGTTCTTATGTTTTTCTTTGCCTTTGACGTAGTTTAACGAAATGGCAAACACGCGAAATGTTTTATCGCCCATCTGCTAATACGTCATGCTTACGTAACGCCACGGCCCTTTACACAAAAAGCCAAATAAAGAGAGTGGCCACAGAGAGATTTAGCTAGGGCCAAAGAGAGAGAGTGGAAGAGAGAGGGCCGTGCAAAACTAACTAAAACTAACGTTAACAGCTGATTGCATAAGAAGAGCAGCAGCAAATGCATAATTTATACGTGCTAACACCACATATTAAATTTTACGGCCGCAGCGCTGTTATTTTTTGTGTTTTTTTTTTTTTTTGTTGATTAGAGGAATCTAAATCTAAATCGAGATTTTATTGGCTGCCTGAGCAAAGCTCAAGTGGACACGATTTCCACCTGTTGGCAGTGCGTTTCCTTGCCAGAACTCTCTTGATGTGCTATGCTCCGTAATATAAACTATTATAGATAAGGGGGAGGGAGGCCAACGAAAGGCGTCATGGAAATTTTGGGGTTCCGAGATAAAGCGAAAAAAATGCCAGAAATCATCGCATCGATGGGGGTTTTTTGTGTGATCATGTGAGCGGAGGGTTCCATTCTAACTCTAATCCCAAATATATAGAAAATAAAAAAACCCCTCATAATGCTATTATTATGGTCTGTAAATCAAATTAATACGCATTTCGCATTCGTAAATAGAACTATGTTATTTATTATCCGTCTGTTTTACGATAAACAATAACATGGAGTGATAAATACGGTTAACATATAGAATATTTTGCGTTTTACCAATTTTGTCATGGATTTATATGTGTTATGTTGTTATATAAGGTGTATGCTGTAACAAACTTACACAATTTGATGCTTGATCTTCTTAAAAATTTAAATTAACAGATGCTTAAAATATTTGTAGATTTTTAAAACCTAAAAAGATATATTTTATACAAATTAAGACTAAATAAATTACCAAATATGTGTACATTCCAGTAACAAAATGTAAATAATGTATAAATATATCTCAATTTATCTCGGACTCAATCCTTTCAATAAATTATTGCCAAAATCAATGAGGAAATATTAATCCGATAATTATTTGCTCGTGCCCTGTTCTTTCGCCACACAAACTATGTATTATATATAATAAATATATATATATAATATTTGTTTGTACATGGCTATAGCTCCCGTCTATCTGAGCTGATAAGCGTGACAAATTTGCTGCTGGGCACATGATCGGTAGACGGCGTCGCCATATCGCTGATAGCCCAGCCGGGGACACGCAAAGCCCCCCGCTGCGAAAAAAAAGGTGTTAACTCAATCAGCTCTTACCCCTTTCTTTCCCCCCTTCAAAAAATATATTTGTGTTTATATTTAGGTAGGGAATTTCGCAATGCGCATGATAACAGAAAGCCAGCTTAAAAGATAAAAATTGTATCTGTAGCTGCGAGGAGGAGGAGAAGTGATTGATGTGGCGAAACATTAGTGAAAATTAGTGACATCTGCTAACCAGATAAGAGATCTTTGTGTACCTGGATGTTATACAATCGATATATTGCATGTGACATTAGTATTTCTTATCAATGTCATAATAACTTGGTTGCTGGTTCTATTTCAATGTCAGATTTTGTTTTATTCTCAGGCTCTCAGCTTAATATTTGGTGCCCATCACTGCTTTATTTTGAGGCAAAAATGGAGATTTTATTTTGTATTTCCATTTTAATATCATGATCTTTGAGAGCTTTCAAGAATCCTACATTCCTACTCATTGCAATTTCTCATAAAAGCGGAAATTACTTTATGATCTTTGGCTTAGTCAGAGTTGTACAAGTTACAAGAGACACAAATCGCACCCGGCAACAAAATTCAACCAATCCGCCGACTCTCGGACTCAAGTTGAGTGCCAGGGATTACGTCACGCGGTACTTTCAATGCGATACGATTGTGAATGATGTGTGTTTACTTTCGACGAGAGACACAATGAGTAGAGATGAGGAACGCGGAGACTTTTTGCAGGGAATGGAACAATAAACACTAAACTTAATTAAGACGACTAACTCGGACAGAGTTGACGGGGACGAGTGCAATTATTCGAGAACTGACTGAACGAGCTGACTGACTGCTTTTCAAGCGTTCTCTAATAGCAGAAATCATCATTTAACAGAGCCAAAGCCAAATTGAAAACGTCACGCGAGGCAAGGAGAACAGCCCAAGGTTCTGCCCGCTCAACAACAGCCCCTTCTATATTTATCTATATATCCCTCCCCTTTCCCACCATCATTAGAGCGAGATCAAACAGTTTTCGTGATGATCATTCCAAATGCCAACAAAAACCGAATGCTGCAATTGAACTACAGTGATTATTACGATATTATTCATTATATAATGAATCAATTGTAGAAATTATGAAATATTTATATATTTGTCTCTGAAAAGTTCAAAATTTACAGTTGGGAATTATAAGAAACTCAAAAATATCATAGTCCTAAATGAATATCATAGATTTCTTTAAAGGTTGTGAATATAATATAGCTTTGAATGGAGTTTTTAATAGTAGATATTTATAATTAAATTCTAAGCATGTTCTTTGCCAGAATTTGTTTAGCCTAAGATTACTGTACCAAATATACAGTTGGGAATTATAAGAAATTCAAATATTTTACTTTATGTTAAATAATTTAATTAGATTTCCATAATGATTATGACTATTAAAGAGTTTTAATTGGATATTTAAATAGCAGATATAATTAAATTCTTACAATATTATTTGCCAGAATTTTGCTTAGCCAAAGCTCACTGTAGTCTGAGGGTAAGAACTCTCCATATCTACATCCACATCTACATCCATTGACGGGGTCACCGGCGGCTCACCTCGATGACAACTCTGCTGTGTTCGTGGCGTGAGGCTTTCCCGGGTTTTCCGCACACACTCTGCCCAAGGTTCGCAACGGAGCTTAGCTACTGCTAATGGTTCTCTCGGAGCGATTGCATAATCTCATCTGATCAGATGAGATGCTGCGATGCGATGCGATGGGGATCGTTCGAAAGGAAGTCAGTCAGTCGTCTGGTGTGGCCGGCAAACACGCGACTCCCATCCAATCCGTCGCTTCCTTGATGACAATTCCCCCAACCCAGACTAGTTAGACATGCGATAATTGCCGGCGCGTGAGACCTTGAATTCTATTTGCCATACTCGCCGCCGTAGTCGGGGTCTTATCAGCAGATGAACGCACGCCTCAGCGCCAGATAATGATAATGAGCCAGCTTTCGAATTTTATACAAATGTATTCTCGCGGCCAGGAAAACAGAACTTGAGGCCCATACAAAATATTCGAGAATATCCCCCCGATAAGAGCGATAAGCGTAGCACAGTTGTGCGTGGACGGGAGTATATGGGTTATGCAAGCCAAACCGCACACTTGACATCTCAATTAGCAGCTTCTTGGTGGCTATATGAACGTTTTTTTAATGTTTAGCACCGGGTAACAAAACGACGCTTTGCCGGTTGGCTTAGGTTTCAAATTTCAGCCAAGCACACTCTGAAAAAAAATGCATGAAATAATATAAAGTGATAGTTGGTTTTTAAACTAATAATACAACAAATTTTGTTTATATTTGTTTGTTATTTTAGAAGGGATACATTATTTACACTTTTGAGATACTTTTGGATAGGAATTTGTACCTCCTTTTACATGGTATTTCTAGTATTTTTACAATTTGAAAACATCAGAACAGGGATGGCCACCAAATGTTGGACTAGGAGCGCAACAAAAAATAAAGCATAGAGTCTTGGGAAAGCCGAAATAAGTTTTTTATTAATTAAAAAAGTTTTTTTAATATTTTTTTATGGGAATTTTAAATATTTTTTTTACTTTTATTACTTTTATTTAGGCTTTCACAATATTCAGTGTTTTTTTTTCTGAGTGCACCCACTTGTGGTAACAAAAAGCGGCATTTGTGGTTGCCAACCCGGCCATCTACACCGCGCAGCCTCTTTTAGCCAACCCGTTCTTGGCTCCTTGCCTCGGCCATTATCGGTAATTAATATGCACGATGATCGGGCCAAAACGTTTTATCAATGAATTTGGGGGGGGCAAAACCGGTTTGTGTCTCACAAATCATTGCGCCAATCATGCAATTCAATTTTGCAGGCGCCACAAGTTCACTTGGTTAATTGAATTTGTTGACCCACTGGCCGTGCGCAACCAGAAAGCAGAGAAAAGCAGAACACAGAAAATACAAATAAAAGGAAAACTCACTAAATGGGGGCTCTGGCGGGGTTGGCTTCGTGCTGTGGCGGCTGTCAATCAAAAATGAAATCGCACTTTGCGCCGCGCCAGTCCCCGGCAAGCGGAATTTGAATGGGAATTGGAATCGCGAGCTCGGAATTCCATTTCCATATCGTTTCGTTTCGTTTGACACAATGCCAACGCGTGGCAAAGATCAGCGCCAGGGGCGCTTATGTGAGAGGGGGAAGCTTACAAAATATACACTATTTTTTGGAGGGTTTATAATTATTTTCTGGCATTTTCTTGGACTTTCAACGTTTTTTTTTTCTTATCGCTCCAAATCCCCATTGGTCCACGTCACTGAAACACTCGAATTTTTTATAGAATTTCGCTTCAGAAATTGATAAATAGCTCCAGGATTGATTCAGGTGTTGCGAGGGCGGTTCAGTGAACCTCCTGGCAAATAAATTGAATTGAATTAAGTCAGTGAAGGCAGTCAGTGCTCGGTGAACCCCCGGGGAACTAGTTCGTTGACGTTCGGGATTGTTGTATGTCAGCTGTCAGATTATGAATGTTCTTTAATTTCGAAGATGTAAAGAGAAGATTTTATAGTTTTTAAAGCTGTAGCTGCTAAAAGCATGCATAATTCATAGTCTATGTCATTATTATCAACGACAGTCTGGGTTTTTTTGTTGCTTATTTTGCATCTTTATAGCTTCTTTGTTTAAAAATAAATCTGTCTCAAGATTATTAAATATTGCCATTGTATTATTCATCATCCGAAGCCTTGCTTAAAACCCTGTAAAATACTTAAGTAATACTTGAGACCGAGTTAAAAATAAAATGCTTAAAGAAACAGGTTCGCACTTCTTACAAAATTCATTTGAAAAAGCTTTAAGGGGGATTTCCTGCCGTTCGCTGACTCTAATCAACTTAAACCTCTTGATCCCTTCCAGAAACTGCCCAATGTGGGAGCCTATGTCCGCCTGATCGCCGCCGATGGCCGCAGCCTGCGCGACGTGCTGACCGCCAAGGTGCCGGAGGAGCAGGAGCGCGTGAAGAACTTCCGCAAGCAGCATGGCGCCACCAAGATGGGTGAGACCACCATCGATATGATGTACGGCGGTATGCGCGGCATCAAGGCCCTGGTTACGGAGACCTCTGTGCTGGACGCCGATGAGGGTATCCGTTTCCGCGGCCTCTCCATCCCCGAGTGCCAGAAAGTGCTGCCCGCTGCCGATGGCGGCACTGAGCCCCTGCCCGAGGGTCTCTTCTGGCTGCTGCTGACCGGTGAGGTGCCCACCAAGTCTCAGGTCCAACAGCTCTCCCGGGAGTGGGCCGAGCGCGCCGCTCTGCCCCAGCATGTGGTCACCATGCTGAACAACATGCCGACCACCCTGCATCCCATGTCGCAGTTCGCTGCCGCCGTCACCGCGCTGAACCACGACAGCAAGTTCGCCAAGGCCTACTCCGATGGCGTGCACAAGAGCAAGTACTGGGAGTACGTCTACGAGGACAGCATGGATCTGATTGCCAAGCTGCCCGTGGTGGCGGCCACCATCTACTGCAATACCTATCGCGGCGGCAAGGGCTCCCGCTCGATTGACTCCAGCCTGGATTGGTCCGCCAACTTTGTGAAGATGCTCGGCTACGACAACGCCCAGTTCACCGAACTGATGCGTCTCTACCTGACCATCCACAGTGATCACGAGGGCGGCAATGTCTCCGCTCACACTGTCCATCTGGTGGGCTCCGCCCTCAGCGATCCCTACCTGTCCTTTGCCGCCGGCATGAACGGTCTGGCTGGACCCCTGCACGGCCTGGCCAACCAGGAGGTGCTCGTGTGGCTGCGCAAGCTGCAGAAGGAGGCCGGCAACAATCCGTCGGAGGAGCAACTCAAGGAGTACATCTGGAAGACCCTCAAGTCCGGACAGGTGAGGTTATCTCTATCAATTGTCTTGGTTGTCAGAAGTTCATATCCTTTTCTCAGGTTGTGCCCGGCTATGGCCATGCCGTGCTCCGCAAGACCGATCCTCGCTACACCTGCCAGCGCGAGTTCGCTCTGAAGCATCTGCCCGAGGATGAGCTGTTCCAGCTGGTGTCGAAGATCTACAAGGTGGTGCCCCCAATCCTAACCGAGACCGGCAAGGTGAAGAACCCCTGGCCCAATGTAGATGCCCATTCCGGTGTCCTGCTGCAGTACTATGGCATGAAGGAGATGAACTACTACACGGTGCTCTTCGGCGTGTCCCGCGCCCTCGGCGTGCTGGCCTCCCTGGTGTGGGATCGTGCCCTGGGCCTGCCCATCGAGCGCCCCAAGTCCTTCTCCACCGATCTGCTGGTCAAGATGGTCCAGAAGTAAGGCGACGACGAAGGCGCATCAGCTGGCGGGGGCGGAGAGATTGGAGGCGCGCGGTACACACGATAGCTGGAGATGAACCCCAACGGCGGACGAAGGACAAAGGAGGCATGGAGCAGCAGTAGATTGTAATGGACGAGGGACGAGGAAGAGAGAGATATTGTATGACGACGCTGATGATATTGAGAGTTGGATTATGTAGTTTGAGGAGAACAGCAACCAAATACGAACCAATAGGAAAAGAAAAACCAGAAGAAAACTGCAACAGCAAAACAATAAGTTGGAAATAAGGCCGAAACTTATTTTTAGTAGTAAAATAATGTACGAAAACAAGCCAGAAACCACTTAATTAATTGTATAAGCTATATATACGATTGGCTATATATATTAATATAAAAGAGGGACACAGGCAAAGAGAGAAAGAACAATTGTTTGCGCCTATTGTTTATGTTCAGCATTTCCCCCTCCCAATTCCCAATTCCCGCTTCCAACTTCCCACTTCCCTTCTCTTTATTTAGTTTGTTACGTTCCCATCCTTGCTGACCGACGACCGACGAAGACTAACCACAACCTAACCCCCAGAGACCCGCCCCCGAGAAACCCACCAGCACCACCCCCGCCTGAAAACCTTTAAACAAATTACTAACTTGATAACATTTTACGTTTAATTTAACTATAATTTATTATGCAAACAAAAGATACAAAAACGAGAAATACAATACAAAAAACAAGTGTAAAGAAACCAACAAAAACATCTGAAAAAAACTCAATAAAAAAAAACAGAACAATAAATAATATTTAAAAACATAGAGTAGTTATTGCCCCAGCTCTGAGGCTGGGGCTGCATAAGCGTTCGTTCATCATTCATTGCCGTGCAAGTGTATTCGGAAAAGCAAAGAACACAATAAACCTCTTAGCAAACTTGAATCGAGTGCGTACCTCCATTTTCAGAGTATATCAGTGGTTTTTCTTGTTTTTATACTCCTTTTCATTCTGGAGGTGATCTTTTCTCGAAAAGAAATCAACGATGTCGAAAAGAAGTACCGAATATGCCGATTTATTACAATTCTTGATTAAAACTAAATATTAGAAGAATGTTTCGTTATTTTTTCCGTTGAATAGTGTTGCCAGATCGTTTGTTCAATAGTATCGATAGTACCGGTACTACCATCGATGTTTTTCCAGTGTGACCATCCTCCCGAATGGGGTCAAGCTTTTCGCTCATTTTGGCCGCAACACTATTCGGTCACACTGCATGTTACATCATGTGCAACCAAAATAACTAAATTTTATTATAAATTTGCCGCAATAAAAGCTTTTTTAGCGCCCCCCTGCAACTGGACTCCATTGGCCTGTGACCTGTGGCAATGTACGTGCATCCGAAGGTCGAGCAACACTGCTATACACGCATCTGCATCTGAGCCGGGCGAGCTACAAAGTAACCAACAAAAAAAAAAAAAAAAAAAAGGACAAAAACGAAACACGCAGGCAGCGCACGAAAATAAATAAAATAATCAAAAATCTAGCTAAATAAAACAATACGCGCGATGAGCGAGAGCAGTAACAATCAGGTTAGTTGATAAAGGGCGCGAGCGAGGGAGAGGGAGCGAAGGCGAGAGCGTAAACTTAATCAATTCCACAAATTACGTACACAAAAAAAGAAAAAAACAAATAAAATCTCTGGTTAGATTATTTTTCGCC
Organism: Drosophila lacteicornis; assembly: GCA_008044355.1. Lineage (NCBI taxonomy): Eukaryota > Metazoa > Arthropoda > Insecta > Diptera > Drosophilidae > Drosophila > Drosophila lacteicornis. The sequence continues at coordinate 104,378 of VNKF01002136.1, forward strand.
TGTTTTCTGCACCTGTATTTGTTGCAGCGCAATTTGTTCTCCCGCTAGTGTGTGTGTGTGAGCAATTTGCGCTGCGGTATTTTCCTTTTCGTCATTTATATGATATTCCATCTTTCCATTTTTTCTTTCCACATTTCCAACATCTTTTCCATCTTTGCGTTTTTGCCTTTGGTTTAATTTTTTGTATTCCGTTTCGTTTTCATTTCAGTTTTGTGACGTTGATTTTTGAGCAAGCCCCCAAAAAAAAAAAAACAATAAGAAAAAACAAGAAAAAGGTATCAGGAGCACGCACGCCCTTACAGAAAATAAGTATTTCAACCGTTTTGAGTTACGCGCGGTCAGCCTTTTTGAGTTTCTCCGGGCGGCGTTCCTTGGAGTTCCAGGAGCGGGAGCGGGAGCGGGCCCCGGCGAAGTTGTGTCCATTGGCTGCATACCTTTTGTTTTGTATCGCAATTCTCTTTTCTGCCCCTAAATCCGCAACCTGCATACGAACTAACCGAATTTGGACATCGAAATGGCGGCCTACCTGAACCGCACCATCTCGCTGGTCACCGGGCAAACGGGCCCCGCCGCCGCCGCCGATGCCGCCGATAATGAATCGTCCACGGACACATCGCTGCCCTCATCGGCGGGTGTGAACTTTCTGCCGGAAACGCGGCTCTATCAAACCAACGACAAATCACCGCTTCAGATCTTTGTGCGGGCCAAGAAGAAGATCAACGATATCTACGGGGAGATCGAGGAGTATGTCCTGGAGACGACCACGTTTATTAATGGTAATAAAGGCTCATATACCACTTACCCATAAATACTTACGAATCTTTTGCAGCCCTGCATGCTGAGGCTGAGATTGTGGACAAAGCGGAGCGGGAACTGTTCGAGAGCTATGTGTACAAGGTGGCCGCTATCAGGGAAGTCCTGCAGCGGGATCACATGAAGGTGGCCTTCTTCGGGCGCACCTCCAACGGCAAGAGCTCGGTGATCAATGCCATGCTGCGCGAGAAGATCCTGCCCAGCGGCATTGGCCATACCACCAACTGCTTTTGCCAGGTGGAGGGCAGCAATGGCGGCGAGGCCTATCTCATGAAGGAGGGCTCCGACGAGAAGCTCAATGTGGTGGTGGGTTCAGTCTTTACTAAAGTTTAAAAGCCTTTCCTTTAACCCTCTTCCTTATTCCCTTAGAACATTAAACAACTGGCGAATGCCTTGTGCCAGGAGAAGCTCTGCGAGAGCAGCTTGGTGCGTATCTTTTGGCCCCGCGAACGCTGCAGCCTGCTCAGGGACGATGTGGTGTTTGTGGACTCGCCGGGCGTGGATGTTTCGGCCAATCTGGATGATTGGATTGATAATCATTGCCTGAACGCCGATGTCTTTGTTTTGGTGCTAAATGCAGAGTCTACAATGACGCGGGCGGAGAAGCAGTTCTTTCACACCGTCTCCCAGAAGCTGAGCAAGCCGAACATATTCATTTTGAACAATCGCTGGGATGCGTCGGCCAATGAGCCCGAATGCCAGGAGTCGGTAAGGTCTAAGTTATGTAGCGGGGGTCTTATAGCCTTGTTCCACTGCTCCCTTATTTCGAAAATGGATCGTCGGTTGTTCTACAGCTCCATCTACATTCTCCGGCTACAGCTGATACGGCTTTGTTTACATTTTAATTGGGAATGCGTCCATCAGGCTTTCTTCTGCGACTCCCGGACGACGTCCCCATTCAAGGACTTATTAATATCTATGCTTGGAGCTTTGAAATCTTGAATATCAAAGAAAAATTGGGTGTTTTCTGAAATATTTCCCTGCCACAGCTTAAGGAGCATCGCATTATGCAGTGGCGACAACAAAATGCTGCGCTGGATCTGGTTTTCATTCATCTTCTTGCAAAAATATTCATAAATTCAAAAACAATATGAAATTAGGGATGGGAAGGAAGGTTTAGGGAAGGAAACTTAAGAAATATCGCCTAATAATCGATATTTTTCGGTATTATTTTTTAGTAATTATTGAAACCGTCATGGCGAATGGTGAAATTAATATCTACGCTTGGAGCTTTGAAATCTTGAATATCAAAGGAAAATCGACCGCAAATCAGTAATCAAACAAAAACACCTCTTAACGAGGTTAGATTAAAGTGACGATGGCACACTCAACTCAAAAAATTTCTGATATCAAATTTTGTGACGATTAATAGTTATTTAAACAAAAATATTTAAAAAGTTTTTAATTAGTTTCAAAATCAGCACGCTGCCTATTTTGTCTTTTTAAATTTTTCAGCTTAGTGCCGATTTTGAATCTAATTAAAAACTTTTTAAATATTTTTGTTTAAATAACTATTAATCGTCACAAAATTTGATATCAGAAATTTTTTGAGTTGAGTGTGCCATCGTCACTTTAATCTAACCTCGTTAAGAGGTGTTTTTGTTTGATATCAGAAGTTTCAAAAATGACATACGTAGGTCTCCCATTGTTAGTATTAACTAGTATACCTCAATACCATGACCAGAGG
>VNKF01002143.1:0-20838 GCA_008044355.1 Drosophila lacteicornis
GGTGAGAGATCTGGCTGAAGCTGGTTTTTATTTTTACTTTACTTTACTTTACGATCATCAGCAGGAACAGTACACACAAAGAAATGCAGAGCGATTGGCTGTATTTGTGCTAGAAAATGTAAGAAGCAATGAAGAGGATTTTTACTATTAATATATGCAATTAATTTAATTAAAATGCTAATCTCGTTAACAATAGTGATATTAATGACACATTACAAACTAATATCATATTTTATATAGATATATGTTTTAACATATCAAGCAAAGGTCAAAGATCTAATATCAAGATCCAATATTAACCATTTTGTTAAAAATATTGTATTCGTCTTAAGTCTTAATTCAGTAACTCGAATCTAAATATAATCTTTATTAATATAACCCAGTGGGACTTTTGTCCTGAAATATGTACAGCTTTCATGTGCTACTACTATACTACATACTAATATACTACTGCATGTACTGTATCTGTCACTGCTCTGCTTTTCATTTATTTCCTCAGAGTACAGAATTCTTTATGGAACGGAGCAGTCTACGATTCAGGTATACCTGAATCTCTAGCTTCCTAAGGTCATCCCTGAAACACATGGAATTCAACATAAATAATAATAATATCGATATTATAATACTGGGTTTCCATTTTCAATGAATATCTGTTGTTTCCGTTGTAAAAAGTACCAGAGATTTGAGTCACAGAAGAGAAGGAAATAGTTCTTAAGTAAATACAAATAATTAAACAAATCTCTTAATGATTATTTATAAAATTAATGAAAGACAAATATCTTAAATTGAGAATGGAAGTTTTTTGAGAAAACGAAACTAAAGGATGTTAGTTTCTGAATCATACAATTTATGATAATCTTGATAGTCTAGATCACTTTAAGATTGAAATTGGTTTCATATGTTAATACTTCTAGAGGCTATCCTCTCCTAGTCTCTAGTGCATAGATTTTCTTAGAGTGCACCGGCAAGAGCAGCGTTTGCTGCACACTTTCGCGACTTTGAATCCTACTCTCTAGCCCGGGGCGTGAGGAAGTTGAGTGAAGTGAAGTGAAGTGAAGTGAACTGAGCTTGATCTTGTCATTAAACGTGGCTGTGCAATGATGTTGCCGCTGGCTGATTGGTGGATTGGTGGAGTCTCCGGGCCACAAGTTGCATGACCGATTGCCACCTGTTGCAGCAGCAACAGCAGCAGCACTGGCAGTTGCACTTGCTTTATTGAAATTGCAGCTGTCGGCTACTGGTTTTTGCCCCGCATTTCCTAAATCAAATAGTTCACAATTTGCAACTGCTTTTCCCCGTCCTTGAGGTCCAATTCGATCCAATCAAAGCTCGTCATAGTAAATAACTTGTTGTGGCGGAGCTGGAGCTGAGGTACGAGTACCTCCAGCACGAGCTCGAGTATCTGTCGGTGCTTAGTCGGGTTGACAGCAGAGGCAGCCTGCCTGCCGGAGAACTTGCTAAATATCCGTCTGCGGTATTTGTTGATAAGCATGCCTAGGGAAGTCTGGTGTAGGGAGTAGGGAGTCGGCGGAGATAGGGAGCATGGATCATGGAAGCTGGAGCCCAGAGACAGAGGCTGCCACCGAACCGGAGCTGAAATGCCAGACTGAAAGGCCGCCAGCGCAATATGGAACTGGTATGAGTACTGCAGATCGTGATTCAGTTTGTCGCCTGGGCTTGTTTGTTATTATGTGCTCTAGACAGCACGGCGTCCCACACACAGAATAAAAACTAAGATCACTTGTTATTACAAGAATCTAATACCTTTCTTTTAATCCCTTTATCTTTACATTCTTTGTAAATAGTATAAATAGGGCTTAAGTTACTTAATATCACAGTTCAAATCGGTTTTTATTTTTCACAAAGCCGGAAATTAGTTCTTTTGAATTTAGTTTCTAATAAAATTATTCAATAATTTATTTGTACTTCTTGTATTTCTTTCCGTGCATTACCAGTCTGCTCTCTTTGGCATCTAGATTCTGGCTTACTTCAGACCGAGCTCAAAAATGTCGCTAACTCAGTTATAGACTTCAAGTTTGTACGGGTTATAAACCGACTCGTAAAGCTTGCCTTGAAAATTATTTGAATTTGTCGAATGCCTTTGAAATTATCCAACAATTCGGTGGATCTGGATTGCAGAAAACGGTCACAGACTCAGCTACCAGAATCAATTGGCTGAGCAGAGAATGCTTTGAGAGATTCTCAAGATTAAAGTGTTTACGAGTAAAAGTTTAAGCCACAAATATGGTTTAGTTAAATGCTTAAATCAATGGTATTAAAATAATTTGTATACAAAATTTGGCATAAGAGCAGTTGATTTTTATAAAGTTAAGCTAGTACTTATACAGGTATAATAAAATTTGTTGGGGAATTTTGGAGAGAACATAATACACAAGGGAATTTAGCTAAATAGATAAATAAAGCTAATATTAATAATTTCCTCTTAAATATAACCCAAATAAAAAGAAGTACATAGTTTAAAAGTATATGTTTAAGACTCAATGAAGGTTTGTCCATTAATTAAAATTTAAGATATATTAGCAACCTCTAAATGTTGGTAAAACACTTAAAAGTTGTATTTTATGATCTTAAAATTGCTAACTAACCCCTTTGTCGTAATAACATCAAGAGAAATCTACTTAAAAATTAAACTAACTTCAAAAATAAAATTTAAATAAATTTAAAAAATTAAACGAAATATTTTTTAAAGTTCCTCAGTTATTAACATTTCTCAAAAAATATATTTTTCATATGTCGTAGGCTTGGTTGAGATATATTTTCCCTTCCTTCGATCGTTTACCATATCGGTGAGAGGCCAGTCCGGCTCCCAGCTCCAAAATCCAAACTCCAAGCTGCCAGCACACCAGGCCCAATTGCCCACACACGCGCTGACTATTCAACCTCTGTCCCGATGTCCACTGGTCCGGATCCGCAAGATGCCTGCTCCTGCCGCAGTCCCTTCTCCCCAATCCCTGCTCTTCCTACTCCCTACTCCCTGGCTCCTCCCGTGGAAGAGACCCTCAGCAAGATCACATAACAATCTCCAACGTCACGTTAAAGATTTCACTTGAAGCTCGCGAAAAATCACCTGATGACTAAATTAAAGTGGCGCTGGTATGCTCTCGGGCCTCCAACTTAGCCGCTGCCTCCTCCTTGTGAACTAATTTCGTAAATTTTTCGAGCTGCTCTCATTCCAGGCAGTGTTTTTTTTTTCCTGTTTTTTTTGTCTTGTTCTGGAGATGCTTGGATGCTGGGATGCTGGGCTTTTTAACCGGCTTTTTGGGCAGACGACTCGCATCGAATCGAATCGCACACACACTGCTGAATTTTTAATGAATTCCAATGAGAGCGGCGGCGTTGGCCAAAATCGCGGTGTGCGGTCGCCTTCTCATGGCCGCGGACCCAATTGCAGTTCCCCAAGCTCGGTGCTCGGTGCTCCAAGCTCCCAGTTCTGGGTTCCCAGCTCCCAGTTTCGAGCTCCCAAAAAGGGGCAGGCGGGCGGTCACTTCACTTAACTTGCTGCGCGACTGCGACTTCGCTGCGATTTGGTTAGTTAGTTGGACGTCGACGTCGCGTCGCTGCATTTTGTGCGCCTTGTTAAGAATTTCATTAAAAATGAAGACCTGAGACCCAGAAGAATGTATCCAATACTGGCGACTCTCCACTCCACTGTGTGTGTATGCCACAGCGGGGCTGGGACCGAAAAAATGTAGTTGTTGTCGCTTTTTGTTAGCCTGCCACCGTGTAGGTAGTGCGCCGGCGTTGCGCCTCCACCTCCTCCAGCAGCTGCTGCTGCTCCTCCCGATCCTCCTCCCGATCCTCCTGCCTGAGCTTGCATATCTGCAAGACAATCAACAGCAGCAACTCCAGCGGGCAGCGGCAACAAGTAGAACTCACCCAGTGGCGCTCAGTGGCCACAGAAGAGAGATACTTCTCCTCTGGCAGTGCCACCAGCGCAGTCACAGTCACCACAACTGCTTCAGACACTGAGGGAAAAGTTCCCTAGGTCTAGGTTAAATGGGTTGCCATAAATCTAGGTATTATGCCAGATACCCAGTATTTAGTTACCAAAAAGCATTGCCTACTTCTTGGCGTTGGTTATATAGAATTCTTGGGAGAAGCCATTAAATATATACAAATTACTTTTAAATGTTGAAAAAATATGTTCTTAAAATTAATCCGGAAATCCCAGGAAATATTTATTACCTAGATAAATATTTTCTTTGAAATTAAATTTAATTATGCATCAAGAAAATCAGTTTCTCTTTAAAAGTAATACATATTTTCTTCAGTGCCCTCAACTCCTGCCTCCTGCTCCCGCTTCAGCCCTGCGAATCTTCGTTTTTGGGTGCAACGAAACATTTTTAATTGGTTTTGTTTCATTTTGCGCCGCCACAGTCCCGGCCAGACTGCCCCGCCACAGTGGCTAGCATTTTGCTGGGCTTTCGGCCAGGCCCAAACCGAACCGAGCCGAGCCGAGTTAACCATTGTCTCTCTCTCTCCGTTCAGTTGGGCCAAAAACGAAGATTCAGACTCGGGCTCAGACGGCAGAAATTGACGAACTGCCTTAAATAAGCAACTCAAGGTTGGCTGCCAGTTTTCCCTGAAGACTCCACGCAAACGATACACCAACTCCAACTCCAAGTCGGAGTCGGAGACGGAGTCGGAGTCAGTCGATCGGTGGCCACATCAAGTCAACAAAAGATTGAAAACTCAATATAGCACCGACGAATGGGGCAGGCCCGATGATGGGATATGGGCATTGGGAATGGGAATGGGACTGCGACTCCGACTTCGACTGGGAATGGGAATGGTAATGGGGGAGCGACGCGGCAGGGACAGACACGCAAAACGTTGGCCAGTTCAAATCCCAAAATTGGCAATTTATCCTTTATGAACTTACAAAATAGCCGCCGTTTATACCAAAACAAGTTAATTCGTCCGGGAGTCGGAGTCGAAGTCGGAGTCGGAGTCAGAGCTCGCAACTTGGAACTTGGGAGCAGTTTTGCAGAAACAGAAACAGAAACCGAAGCAGTCACAGACACACTCGATGTCTGAACTAGGGGAGAGCACAGAAAAAATTATTTCAGACCCACATATTAGTCAGAAATTAAAATATAGCATTTTATTTTAATAAAAAAGGAAGCAAAAAAGGAATAAATAATATTATTTAAAAGAAATGCTGATTGTAAGTCTAGGAAATTTAAACAGAACACATGCTTTTCATTTATTTACTTATCTAAAATATTATTTATATCATCTTCATGAGACTTAAAATTACTCAACAATACTCAGAATTTTTTATATATATTTAAAAAGTAGGGCGATTACTAGTCATTTATATGTTATTTAAATTACTAAGCATAAATAAACTAATAAGTCTCATTAATATTATTTCTATTATAAACTATTGAGTCTCATAAATACTATAGTAATAATATTATAGAAATAATAAATAATATTATAGAAATAATATTTGTGAGACTTCATAGTTTATTTAAGATTTAAGCCAAGGGTTCCTCTCCATAATGAATAATGAGTCAGGATTTCAAATTCAGATATGAAACATGAAATTTCTATATGCTTTTGGTTTAGTCAAAAATTCAATTAATTATGTTTAGTTTATTGAAGAAATAAAAAACATATATCAGAGAATTATTAAATAGCTTTAATTCGGTTTTAAGATTTAATAACTCGAAATAATTTCCCATAAAGTAAAATACTTTCTCTCTCTGCACCGACTGGAGCTGCTGACGATGACGAAGGGCCGCCAGGAAAACAATGAAGCCAACACAGACGGACGGATTGCAGAGGGCCAGGTGAGCCAGGTGAGCAGAGGAGCAACTGGTAGCAAGGCATAGTGGGAAAGGAAGGAGGGGAGCTGCGCAGGCGGCGATGGCGGCGCATTAAAGGCCAAGCCGAAAATGCAACGCTCTGTGGCTCCGAGCCGATCCCATCCGCCGCCGAGCATGGCTTTAAATAGATGTGCCCAAGTTTAGACAATAAAGCCATAATTGTGCATAAGTGCGCTACACGGCGACGTGAGCGAAAAGGACGAGGACAGTCTTTTGGGGGAGGATAAAAGGACAAAGGGTACGATGGCGGGGCCAGCCAAATTTGCTAAGGTTCCCACAGTCGCCAAATAAAAGCTTACACTTTGATTAGGATTTAACTTGGGCTACTAAATACATTAAATTATTTTTAAAATTAAGAAAGCAGACTGTAAGCTGACCATAAACATTGCCTACTACTTGGCTATGATATTTCTTATAAATATCATCACAGAAGTAAATAAAATATTCCAGAAATTTAAATAACTAATTGAGTTCTCAGCAGTAAGCCCTTAGTATAAATTCAAGGAGTGCTGATTCCGAGTGACTGCCCTCGTAATCCCTCTTTTGGGCGTCAAAATCAGTTGCAACTTGATGGACACCGCCTGGCTGAACTATCGCCTTGCCCGATCTTTATTTGCCATTATGCTCGACTGCACTTGGCCGGCATGTCATTTGCCGGGGTCTGCAAAGGATTGGCGCAGCAAGGAGAGGAGGCAGAAGAGCGACTCCCAGGGCGACCGCCTGGCTAATTGCACACAAATCTGTTAAGGCAATTGGCAAGGCTGGCAGCTGATGATCGGAGCTGGCCGGGGCCAATCAGCGGCGGCGGCGACAGGTGCGCCAAAAAGGCAGGCTAGAACACGACATGTTCCCAGAGCAGCCCGAATCCAAGACGAGATCGGAGGCAGACACAACACACACAGCCAGAGTCGCGGTTTCAGCTATGATAATGTATATTTTATGAGTTAATTTCCAGTGCTCCCTGCATCGCATCGCCTGCAACGTTGAGATCGCGTGTTGCCCACCTTGAGCCTTGATGCGACTGCTGCCTGTGCTCCTCCGTGCGCCCTTCCAGCTGGGATCCCAACCCATCCCATCGCAGCCGTGCGCTCATCACGCTTCACAAGTTCGCAGCTTGCCCGGCTCATAATTCTCAGGCCGCCTAACAAGATGTGTGCGAGGAGGGAGAGTGGCGGCAGTTCCCATATCCCCGAATGCCCGAATGCCCGAACTCCAGGTTCCATCTCTCCATCAACCATTCTGCGGCGGCTTTGTTGCGGTCTGTTTTCGGTTTGTCTGGCCATTTCGCTTCGCTTTCGGCTCAACATCAACTCCATGTCCAACTCCAACTCCAACTGCGAATGCAACTCCAAGCGATTCCGATTGCGACTCCTCCAATTCGCACTTTGGTTAAATTAGTTGCGGTCTGGGAAGTTTGGCCACCATAATTTCCCGTGGCGTTTGCCGACCCGACAAACTTCACCAGCCACTCCACTTAACAAGCCGACAGACGCCGCAGTTACTGCTGTTGCGACTTGCTGCTGCCGCTGCTGCTGCTGCTGCTGCTGCTGCGACTCTTGCTGCTGCCAAGTGTGTGACCGAGAGCGCTGATTGAAGCCGCCTGCATCAACGCCATCTCCATCGCCATCTCAGATCTTCATCGCTGCACAGTGGGTTAGGTTTGTTTGGTTTATTTTTTATAAATTAATCAGTTCCCAGTCAAGGTAATACATTTTATAAACTAAATAATTTCTAGAGATTCTAATTTGAAACTAGTTTGAATTTTTCCAAATTAAAATTATCAATTTTTATTCAATTCATTTTACTATTTATTCACATAATATTTAGTTTTATTTATTCATATTATATAATTTATTTTAAAGCATTTTTGGGGTTTTTTGTCATTTCCAATAAAGCAAATTCATTATTAATTTATATTATTTAGCAAAATATTAAACAATTATTAAATAACAAGTGATAAAACAGCTTATAGGTAAGCTGCATGATGCATAATATTTATCATACTCATACTTGCATTACAATTATATTCTTGGCTTGCTTTTAAAATTTGTCCTTAGGGCTAATTAGGCGAACAATTTCAATGCTTTATAGTTAAACCAATTAATTTATTATTTTAATTTTAATTTCAATTCTATATAGTTAAACCAATTTATTCCTTTTTTTAATTAATAGATTTGTAAAAGAAAAAAGACAAGAGAAGCACTTTTTGGTAACACTTTGGAAAACTTAATTAATTAATGGATTTATTTAAATATTAATTTTACCCAAAGCACTCTTTCTATCTTTCAATCCATGTCACAATTCATGAAAATTATATTTTAAGAATAGGTCATAAAGAAAATATATCGAATTAGTAAAAGGTTTAATATAAAATCCTTAAAAATTCCTTGCATATTTTCGACCAAATCTTTTTCGCTTTGGCCCACTGTGCACTGCCGCCTTGGCTGTAGCTGTTGTTGTTGCTGTTGCGCCTTGGTGTTGGTGCTGCTGCTGTTGCCGCCTTCTGCTCACGTTTCGCCGGCCCCGAAATTGCAGCAGCTAAAGGATTAACCTCAAATTTCTGCTGGCGGTGTTTGGCTTTCAACGCTTAATTGGTTGTGAAATCATCATTATCACATGGACGACGCGACGACGATGGCGTTGGCGTTGTTGCCACTCATCCTCCATCTCCATCCCCATCTCCATCCGCATCTCGATCTCGATCTCGATCTCGAAGATGTTGTTGCTGCTGATGATTGTTTATTAAGCAGCGCCAGCGAGCTGCGTGTCCTGCCATCTGTCCAGCCTCCAGACCCGACTCCAGATCGGATCGGATCGCTCCAGACCTGGCCATATAATTTGCGCATGATTCATTTATGATTGAGAGCTGACTTCGACTTGTTTATACAAAACCCGTCAGCATCAGTCGGCATCAGATGCGATGTCTATCCCAGCAAGAGCAGCAGCAGCAGCAGAAGCAGCAGCAGCGGCAAATTATAGGCCAAGACCACCAAAGCGTTAACTGAAATATTTAGCGAGTTTGTTTCTTTGATTTCCAGGAAGCCTCTCGGGCCCAGTCAAATGAGCGCCGCTGCTCTTTAATTAAGCTCCTCGGCACCGACCTGCCTTTGGCCGCCAGCAGGAAGTGCATTTATTCCATCTCCACCCCAACCCGTTCCAAACACCAAAAAAAAAAGAAGATATACTTAAAAAAATACCAGAGAAGTACAACTGAAATGCCCGGCAAGCTCAGCGAAGCGTTGACATGAGTTCACCTCAGGGCCGCTGCTCCTGCCGCCCTCACCCACAAAAATACACCGAGAATTAAATCAAATGAGATTTGCATAAATTTTAAAGTTCTTGGAAAATTCCCACAGTTCTAGCGATATTTTTAAAGAGTTTCCGAGAGAATAACTATAATATTCCGAAAGATTCATGTTTGTGGCAATCGAATATTTCTAGAGATTTTTATTTGAAACTAGTTTGACATTTTCCATATTAAAATGAGAAATTTTTATTCAATTCATATTTATTATTTATTTTATTTAGCAAAATATTAAAAAATGTTGGAAATCACTTGTGATTAAAGATCTTATAGGTAAGCTAAAAGGAATGATGCATAATATTTATCAAATTCGAACTATCTCATTGAATTATAAATATATTGGTTTGCTTTTAAAATAAGTTTTTAGTAAATTAAATAGTAAATGGCTTTTAATCTTAAAAACTGCAGCCACTTCTTTTATATAGAAAACACAAATAAATTTACAAAACGAATTAATAAATATTGATATAAATAAATATTTTAAATAGATAATTTTTATAAAATTATAGATTTTTAGAAACTTTAATAGTTTTGCTCTTGATTTAAGCAACAAAGAATTTAAAGACTTTAAGGTTTAAACTGTAGCTAAATAGTATTGTTTTCTTAACGGAAAGCATTAAATTTTCCATATATTTATAGCAATAATTTCTTAAATTTAAAATATAAGTTAATTCTCTGTTTTTTTTTTTGTGTGTACTCATACACTTAAATACCTCGCTGGCATGCCAATCGCCAAATCGTAATAAAAGACACAACGGGAGGGTTGCCAAAAATGGTACACTCCGATCTGCGATCTGCGATTTTCCCCCAAAAAGCAATAGCCACAACTGCAACATCTTCGACGACAGCGGCTGCCCAACATTAATCATAAATTACCAGGTCGTTGAGTTGGCCAAAAGGTGGAGTGGCGGCGGCCTGAAGTGGAGGTGGAGCTGGAAAAGAGGGGCATCATCCGCGGAGAGAGACGCCCCAACGTGTGGCGAGGTGTTCGCTGTGCGCGTTTATAAATTTTGCCAAGCGCCAGGCCAACTCGAACCCAGACGGCGGAGAGCAGACGACTTTGGCCAAAAGAAATGATCATCTTCATCATTGCCGACCGACCCGGCCACGTACTAAAAAATGTGAGATATGGCGGCAGCAGGCCAAGGTTATAATTGGCCCAAAGCGGCCAAAAGCGGCTAACAAACGAGAGGGGCACAGCTCGTAAAGCAGAGCCAGCATCTTGGCCAAGCCAAAAGAAGATGAGGGCCAGGATGCGACCATGCGACCTGTGGGCAGCCCACAGTGATGCGCACGTGCTTAACCTCTGACTTTGTTTTCGACCATCATCATCAGCTCAGCCCAGTCCCCAGTCTCCTCTTGGCCAGCTTCGTCGGCGGCGGCTTCTTCAAGTCGGAGGAGCAGTTTTGGAGGAGCTGCCATAGTAGCCTGGCGATTAGCCGCGGATCGTTGTTTACTGGGAACCGAGCGGAGGCCGTGAGAGGTTGTTTATGGCCCGCCCAGGCAACGCCCCCTTTGGCTGGGAACTCGAAGGGAGGAGGATCCGGAGGAGTATGGCTTGCAGACTCTGGCTAAGTCAGGGTTAAAGGCGAAGAGCTGGGCGGGCAGGGAGGTTATGGGTTCATTACATATATGGACATGCTGATTATTTGTCTAATTGTTTGTGCACAGAGAGAAATAAATCTATAAATCGATTTGAAATTAATATTAATTGAAGCAAATATATTTTCATAATACTCATACATAATATTACAAATTCCTCATGATGTTATAGCCACAATTCCTTTCAACAAATGCAGATTTATCCACTTGACTGAACCGAAATAATTGATTACTTCAGAAATGACTAAATCAATTTCCACTGCATGCCGATGAAGTAACTAACGTGCATAACGTCCCATATTTAAATATTTCGTAGCAGCAGATTTTCCGAGTCAGTGAACTCCAACGCCAGGCCACAATAGAGAATGGAGAAGGAAAAGGACTCGCCCACGCACCTCGCCCAAGAAGGACATCCGCATCCATCCTTGCTTGGCAGACAATGCAATCTATTTTGTGATCCGCTGACAGGCATTTGTAATGCGAACGAGGAGCGGCGGTCATGGCGCAGTGACCAGTGGCCACCAGCCAAGAGGACGATTCGCAGGACTCGCAGGACATCGCCGCCTGGCTGGCTGCTAGCCAAGCGTATTTACTGCATTTTGAGGACAGCTCGTAAAAAGAGGAAATGTGGCCGCTTTAATTGCGCCACAAACTGCGTTGGCAAATTCAATTTGCCATCGAAAATAAAAAAAGAAAACAAGACGAGAAACAACATTTTCAATCTGTTCGTTTCATAAATACGCAAATTTGCCCATTGAGGCGAATGCAAATATTTTGCCAAGACACTTCCATTTAGCCATCGCCTCGCTTCCAGTCGCATAAAAATGCCAGCATAGCCAAAGCGCACGGAAAAAATCAGAGAAACTGTCGCAAGGATACAGCGTTATCCCTCCCAACACCATCGTCATCATCATCATCATAGTTTTCAGCAAGGATTGTGCGAGTGCGAGTGCCTGTGCATTTGTAGCCGACTTACAGGAATCGCGGCGCCAAAAACTACTAAAAATAAAGTTTGCATTTTGTCTATTTATTTCCTGTCGCCTTGTCTCAGTCCCCCTCGTCCTTTGGCTTCAATTTTTTTCTCTTCCCGCCGGCAGCATAAACCCAGAAATTCCCATAAAGACAGGTTGACAAGTGCCGGCATGTAACTCTTTTAAGCTGGCGCGGTTTTGAAAACAGGAGATGGAAATAAAGTTTGGTTTTGGCTTGGTTAATTCTTATATTTTTAGGAAATCAACGATATCATAGAGATATCATTATAGCTGATATAGTAATGGTTTATTGAATCTCTTTCTATAAAATGTAGCTAAAAAATAATAATAATGGGGATGTTGGGAGTCAATTAAATTTTATTGTATTTTAAGTCTTAAATTCTAAAGTCTAAATTCTCATGCTGTTTTTCATCCACTTTATTGGTTTCATCTGGGGCACTTCCGGAAACTTAGATTCCCTCCGGAAAACCCTGGAAAACCCCATAAGGGTCACGCGTGGCAACTCTATTTTCTGTTGAAAATCTTCCGGAAACCGCTAAGAAAGCCTCGTCAAGGACTAAAAACCCAGAGAAATCCGAGACTCGAGGCGTTGCCAGATTAACGCAGAAGGAAAATTGTACATGAATTTAACATTCACACTTAGACGCCACCTACCGTTTATTGATAGAACCTGAGGTAAACGTAGAATTTTTGCTGCCATTTAAAAGCGACAGATGGCGCTCAAACGTGTTTCTGGCGCCATCTGTTGTGCGACAGCATAACTTCACTTTACGTGAATAACGTTATGGTTTTTAAAAGGAGCCCGCGAAAATTAGGATAGAATTTTATTAACTTGGTATAAATTACTGAAATCTAGTCAGTAATCTGCAAAAGTTCATTGAGTAGCTGAGTTTTGGGTAACTTTATGTATCGGTTTTTCTATTAATTTGTTGATCATTTATCCATTTTTCAAACAAAGCCAAATATTACTAGATTAAATCCGTTTTTAGTTTTTAGGTAAATAAATAGTTAATTTAATTAAGAATGGAAATAATGTTGATTTTTTGTATGAGCTTAATAGAATCATAAAACCTAAAAATTATTCAAATTTTTCTTTGACATACAATAAAAGAAAACTTGCTTTTCACTTAACAAAATATAAATTATACATTTAAGAAATTAAAAAAAATGTCTTTAAAATTGTGTTGACAGCACTGCCAAAACTCCCCCGAATTTCAAGTTTTAGGCCACCAAACTTGCAAATCCTTTGCGGATGCAATTTGGAATTAATTATGCCCCCGCCTGCTCGCCACCTACTTGGCCGGGAATTGGAGTTTGCGGAAAGGTAAAGCCAAGGCTTCGGACCAGCTTATGCTGAGGTTACAAATTCTCATATGTCGCCGCACACAGGACACAGGACACAGGGCAGGACACGAACTGATGGACACTTCGGGCCGGGGGATTGACGCAGCGTTAAGACAAGAGCATTTAACGCCTCAGCACGTTTCCAATTCAATTTTCCCAGCCGAGACGAGGACGAGATGCGGGATGGCAGCGCCAAGGAAGCCGAGGCGTTGGAGCGTGCGAAAACTTAAGCAGACGCACCGAGCATGACAAACGAGGCTAAAAGGACAATGCCGAAAGGATGGCGATAATGAACGGCAACGGTAAGCGAATTATGGCCAAAAAAGCGGAAGCGCTCTGCTTAATGAAGATGCTTGCAGTGGCAGCCGTGCAATAAATCAACAAATTACGCGTGCCAAAACCGAAGAAAGGGCTGTCTATTGCTATTGTATCTGGCAGAAACCGAGATATAAATGCACAGGAAAAATAAATTATCTTAAATGGGTAGAAAGAAATTTAATAACGAGTGGAATTTTTTAGGATATACAGTGTGGTTATCATAGACGAAATATGCATTTGTAAGACTTCAGAATTGTTAAATCTTTGTCAGCTCTCTGATTAGTTTTTACAGTAAATTAACGCCGCATTTCATTCAATTTTACGCCGTATGAAAAAGTCAAGAATGAATAAAGTTTAGTTTTTGTTCTATAAATTGTATTTGACTTACAATGGTTGAATATTAATCACGAATTTCAATAAGATATATTAACAAACTAAAATTTATATAACTTCGCTTCTGTGTAGCTCTCTTACCAATCTCTCTTACCCTCTCATCTCGGCCATATTTGTGCGCAGAAACAATAAGTGAACCGCTTAAAAATGCATAAATCAAGGCGCAAAACGCAGCCGAGGGAACTGAAACAAAGGCAGGCGAGAAGCAACTGTCAAAATGATAATCGCCAACAACTGTTGAGACTGTCTTGGCCTTATGACAAATGTTGTCGACGACTTGCAAAGCAGAGGGTGGTCGTGGTCCACCCGGGCACCAACCACCCACCACCCACTTTAACCATTGTATTCCACACCCAATCATAATCAATGTACGGCGACAAGTCCGAAAAACACATTTTACTTATTAGTTACAGCCTCTGAGAGAGGGGAACGGCAAGCAAACACACCATAATGGATCTGGGCAGAACTGAACGATTCCGATCCATCCATCTACTTTTGGCGGATAGTGTTGGCAACAATCTTTAAAAATAAAGTGGATAAGATGAAATCATAAAAAAATATGACTTTTAAAGGTTTTATTTAATTATTTCACTCGCTCACAGGACTACCAACTGGCATTATTTTTCAGATAAAAGAAATTTGAAGGATTTCCTATAAACTTAAAATATTATTTTTCCTCAAACCAAACATAAATCTAACCGGAAAAAGGACGTTATGCCAACACTGTCGTCGTGTCATCCCAGTCATAATCATAAAAACAAATTCAAAACGCAAAAGCCAAAACCCTGACAGGATATTCCCCCAATTGTGTGTGGATTGTCAACCCCTTAATCCACTTGTTTCCCAAGCTCATAATCCTCTTTTTGACTGATGCCGATGCCCATTATCATAATCTTATTGGTGGTGCGTGGTTCAGGGCTGCCCAGCTGACCATTTGTGGATATATGTAACTTTCGATATGTTTTTGAGTATTTTGTTATGGGCTCAAAGCTGGCAATCGGATTATCAGCGAGACGATTGAAATCAGTCATAGTGATTAATCTTTGCCAAAGTACACAGTGTCATAACAACAATATAAGCTATTTCTTATATAAATATATATGGAAATATTATTTATAAAATTTCACAAAGAACTTGGGACGATTAGCATATATCTAAAAAAAATTATAAGCCTTATCGTTACAAAATAGTCAAAGTAAAGCACATTCCTAACAACAAACTCGTTAAAAACATATTAATGCAGATATAACACATAAAATGATATTGTCTGTCTCATAAATATTATTATTTAAGCTATTGGGGCGTGTTAAAATCTTGTAGTAGCCGGTTGATTTTATCAACCACCGAATCACAGATATACTACCGTTTCCCGAAGGCGATTGATTACATGGTTGAAACCAATTGGATTGCCTTCGATATCAACAGAGCCGTGATTAAATTCTATGGAACTCTTTCATAAATATAATAAAAAAAACTGATTACGGTACACTTTATGCGAATGTATTATTTATACGAACGGTTTTCTTTTTAATAATGTATCTTTTTTTACACCAATAGAATAGTCATAAGAACAATAAAATCTCTTGTGTTTGTTAATATATGTTACCTATCGATATATATAGAAATAGTTACGAAGATATTTTCAACTCGACACAATGCGTGGGGCGATCAGCCATAATAAAAGGAACATTTTACCACTAAAAATAAACTCATTAAAAACATATTATATAAAATATAAAACAAAAAATATTAAAAGCATTTGGGCATGCTAAAACGTATATTTGATAATGGATAATGGATCAATTAATGCTTAGAATGTCGAGAGAAATGTTACCAACATTCAGTAGCGTCTAGACCGTTTTAAATGGCGCTTTCATTCAAGCTGAGCTCTCTTTTTCAGCTTATAGTTGTTTTAGATCTGGCCCTAATAGTACGAATTTTTCACTTTAATAACATTTAATTCTAATCAAATTTATTGCAGACAACTTCCAAGTTCGAATTTACAAACATAAAATGTGTGTCTTTGGATCTAAAGTTTAGCGACTTTGAATATTGCTATCTGAAATCGGTAAATCGAACATACAAATTTGTGTCTATAAAGAGCCGACTGTTCCAAACTCCGGTAACCAAAATCAAGGTAGGGAGTAACTTCGAAATGTACTTTTGGAACCTTTTCTTTTATTTCGTATTTATATTTCAGCTTAATTTGTCTTTGTACAAAAGATTCAATGGCTATAGACCTTTCATGTACAATATTTCGGTGGATGCCTGCAAATTCCAATTGAATCGAAATGTGAACCCTATAATGAAGTTCTTTTATGAAATGGTTGAGCCCTACGCGAACTTCAACCACACTTGCCCTTATAATGTAAGTTTATGGCTTAAAAAATACCATTCCTATTTAATCTATGAGCTTTTTTTTTTACTCTCAGGAGGATCTTGTAATTGAGAAGTGGCCGGTTGATTTTATCAATCACCGAATCACAGATATACTACCGTTTCCCGAAGGCGATTACATGGTTGAAACCAATTGGATTGCCTTCGATATCAACAGAGCCGTGATTAAATTCTATGGAACTCTTTCATAAATATAATAAAAAATAAAACTGATTATGAACACTTTATGCGAATATATTAATTATACGAACGGTTTTCTTCTTAATAATGTATCTTTTTTTTTAAATCAATAGAATAGTCTTAAGAACTATATAATCTCTAGTGTTTCTTAATATACGTTACATATAGATATATAGAAATAGTTACAAAAATCTGTTCAACTCGAAACAATGCGTGCGACGACCAGCAATAATAAAAATAATATTTTACCACTAAAAATAAACTAATTTAAAACATATTATATAAAATATCAAACAAAAAATTATTAAAAGCATTTGGGCAAGCTAAAACTTATTTCTTATAATGGATCAATTAATGTTTAGAATGTCGAGAGAAATGTTACCAACATTCAGTAGCGTCTAGACCGTTTTAAATGGAGCTTTCATTCAAACTGAGCTCTCTTTTTCATCTCATAGTTGTGTTAGTATAATTAATTCTAATTAAATTTTTTGCAGACAAATGCCAAGTTCGAATTTACAAACATAAAATGTGTGTCGATTATCTGGATTGCCTACGATATCCATAAAGCAGTGATTAAATTCTACGGAACTCTTTCATGAATATTAAATAGTTTAAATATAAAATATTATAAAATTATTCTACATCTACATATACATCTAAAATTATTCCTATATCTAAATAGAATTTGCACTAAACCACTAAATCAATTTGTTTTGGAACAACAATGAATGAAAATCAGAACAATACTTCAACTAATGCGTCAGAATACCCACCCTTCTTCCTCAAATCTACACCAGGAATTAAGCCCAAGACGAGGCCGAGAAGCAACCCCCTTTTCGCAACGGAACCAACCTCGGTCGCTATTAAAATATGCGCATATGTAATAAGTAAACCGCTAAGCAGACACCAATGGGCCTCTACTACCAAAAACGCATCAACCACTTAACACCCAATTGAAAAGTGTGACCCAGTTTTAAATCGCTTTCCGCTAGGGACGGGGGAAGATTTGGCAAGCATTTAATGTAATTGCCAAAGTCCATTTGCGGCATCGACATATCGACATATGAGGAATATTCGAATGTGTTTAAAGGATCGGAGCAGGAGCAGCACATATGGGAGAATCCTTCGTAATGGATGCCATAATTCCGCGCTAATGTTGCAAAAATGTGCAGATCTGGAAAAGCGGCTCGGCTCGGAACAGTGACAACAATGGAAACTAAGCTCATAAATTACCATGACAATGGAATTATGCTCTCTAATCCACCCCGAATAGTTATTGAACTCTCTTCAGCCATCCAGCAGAAGCGTAAATCTTGCCGGCCTGTCATAAATTCGACTGTTTTCGCATTCGATTTTGGCTTTTAGCGTAGCGAAAATAAAATAGAATGTTATTTATACGCGCGAGGCAATCGCAGAAAATGAAATTGCAATTTTAATGCAATTAGCATCAGGAGGAAACCTAGCCAAAAAAGATTGAATACCATTTATATTTCTTTCTCTCTTTTTCTCTATTTTTCGCAATTATTTCTCGTTTAAGGCAGACTTTGAGAGCAAATGTAGAGTAAATTTATTCCGCATGATTAATTCAAGATTCGATTTTGGAAAATCAACAGCCAAACGAACGGTGGCTGGAGACCTAATAAAAAAAGCTGAGCAAAGTAAAATATTTGTTCAAGGTGTTTGTAGAACTTCAAGCGCTGCTGGCAAACGAAATCAACGATTCGAAGTCATTACATATGATAATGCAGGCAAACTAATGTTATGAAAATTCAATGAGCACGCGAGCCACAAAAATTATTGACTGTTTATCGGAGCGAAAAGGAACAAGGTGGGTTTTGAGAGTAAATTTGGAAATAGGAATTATTCGGAGAAAAAACTTACCAATATTGATAATACTGAAAAGAAAAATAAGAAATTTACTTATTAATACGAAAATACATAATATAAATATTATATTTGTACTACTAATTGATCAAATTTAACAAATATTTTCAAAATAATTGTGTGATCCGATCAGTAACTGCACTTTTGAATCAAACACCCACTTACAACAAAAAGCTCTAGTTTTACAAAACATTTCAATACCATTTCATTAAATAATAATTTTTATTGCAATTAATTTGTAATAAATGAAATACTGCCAATAAGTCACAAACTTAGGGAAAATAAGTGATGGTTCATATTAATTTCCTATTATTATTACGGTACCTATATTTGGGTACCCTATAGGGTAGAAGGGTATCACTGTGAACGCAGTCCACTTAATGACAATGAGCACCGAGACAAGGAGGTTAATATTTATTTAATTAAACAATATAGTATAGCTACTTCTACATTTGTTCCTACCAACATTTGTCTTTATTTGTCAAAATTTTCATTTTTCCATGCCCATGTGCCTTTTAAATATCATCCACAATGCTTTTTGTACCGGGTATCTCACCGTCGGTCACCCTCGATTGTAGCTTTCCTACTATAATATACTATTAATATTAAAAATCGTAAAACTGGTTCTGTTTAATTATTCAAGATCAGTAAGAGTGATATGGCGAGACTTTAGATCATCTAAATGTTGTGCTCGAAAAAGATTCCTATCAAATTAATGGCATTTCAACCGCTCTCCAAAGTAATTCCAAAACGTAGATCAATCTAAAACAAAGTCAATTGGGAATTTCGCTACAACCGCAACTGATCGCAGCACGGCTGGCTGACTGGATACGGATGGGTATATGCCCAAAGGGACCAGCATATGCTGATGCCACATTAGATCGACAACTCACTTGTCAGTCTGTCCGACTTTATGGCACCCGACCGGACCAGACCAGCCGGCGATGTTTATCGCCCCGCCGATGCACCAGTTCCAATCAGAGAGTCAAAGACCGAAAGGCACCCTAGGGAACTGCGAAACTGGAAACTGGGTATTCCACTCACTGGGAAACGCAGAATCCCGGCTAGCATCCCGCGGAGCAGCGCATTTCCCCGCGCATATGTCAGCATTTTTTCCAAATTGGAATCGAAAAACGCTGCACTAACAGCATTTTGTGGTTTTCAGCATAATTAAAGGCAGACGGAGAATGGAAGGAAGAACCCTCCGTTTTCGGCACCGCCCCGGACAGATCGTAAACGTCGAAAAACGTAAGGTGTCCGGACGGGGTTGCGATTGAGGATTCACGAGGAGTGGTTGGCAATTGGGAGTTGTGAGTTCTGAGTTGTGAGTTCCGAGTTGGGAGTGCAGTGTTCGGCGAGTTAACAAAGCCATCAATGGACCATAAACTAAACACTTTTTAAATGCTGAATGGAGGCTGGGCAAAGCAAAGTATCCTCGGAGAGTGCTTGTTACCACACTGGAAAAATAAGGAGATTGCTTCAACAATGAGAATTTCAAGCATTACAAGTGGAAATGTAAGGAAATTCTTGAAAGTCTCTAGCGATATTTTCATCAATATAATCCAAATTTTAATTTATAATTTTAACATATCCAGAATTTATCGATGTAATCGACATATTAATCTAGCGATAGTCTCTAGCGATATTTCCATTAAATATTTTATCGATATAATCGGCATTTTATTCAATAATTTAAGCACATCGAGAATTTATCGATGTAATCTGTCGATTACTATCGATTAAACACATCTAGAATTTAAAGCTATCACAACAACATTTGATAAATCAGTGATTACTTATACCATATTTACGTGATCGATAACTTATCGATACTTATCCGATTTTTTAATTGCCTGTAGAATATGATCTATTTTTTCTTTATTAAAAATATAATTCTATTCGTTTACCATCCTTCTTTCAAAATAATGAATACATTAATTATTAATAATATAAATATACCATAATATTAATTATTAATTATTATGTATGGTATGTACATATATGTACCCAATTTTTTTTTCTGTGCACCTTTTTATAAATCGCACAGATGTTTGCCCAGTGCGAGGACAACTAACAAACGCACTCTATTAAAGGGTAGTTTTCATCATTTCCGAGCACCGCACAGTTGGAGTCCCTGCAATGGGAACTGTGCACTGCATTCCGGACTGATTAGATCTGATTTCGCAAGCCGATTCCGCCCTGCCAGTTGGAGAGACAGTGAAACAGGTTCCAGGACAACACAGGGAGGTCACAATTTATGGCACCAGAAAACGTATTGAGCAACTTTAAATGCGGGTCATCCCGGAGTGGATTCAGGGAGGATGAGCTGGCCAGAGCCAAGGACCCAAGGTGGTGGCAACTGGTGGTAATGACGGTGTCGTCTGGTGGTGACTTGGTGGTCGCTTCATTTGTGCAGCTTCACTGAGCATACGCTGCACATCCGCCAAATGTTGCATGTTTTCCTTATGAATATGTTTTACAAGTGGAAATGTGAGGGCTTTTTAAGCACCGATGCGGATGTTCCCCTTAGGGTTTGGTGAATAAAATATTTGTTTTTCCTATATGAATA
>VNKF01002150.1:0-61059 GCA_008044355.1 Drosophila lacteicornis
GGCGTATGTTGCGATGAGTATGTCATCATCGTCAACTTCGGTACAACCCCAGGAATCTGGCATATCTGACGTATACAGTGAGTAAAGTGTCGGACCTGGTACACTGCCTTGTGGCACACCGGCTGAGATTGGACGTTTTGACTACTTTTCACCATCGACAACAACACTAAATTTCCTTTCCGATAGGAAGCTCTGAATGAGGAGGAAAAGCTGTGGCGTTAGTAGGATCTTTAGCTTGCTTAGGAGGCCGTCATGCCATACCCTATCAAAGGCTTGTTGTATATCCATAAATACAGCAACTGTGCACATTTTACTTTCCATAGCTTCCAGAGTGAAATTGACCACGCGATGCAGCTGTTCGGAAACCAAACTGCCACTTAGGAATAGCTCTGCTCACACTTTCTAGTCCAAGGATCCGATCCAGTATCACTCTTTCCATCATTTTGCCCAATGCGGGTAAGAGACTTATTGGCCTGTATGCATCAACTTCGGGGATCATCGTGATAATGGCACTCTTCCATGAACTTGGGTAGTGACTCAGCCTTAAAACGCTGTTGAACAGCAGGACTATAAATAGTAGAGCTTTGGTGGAAAGAATCTTGAGCGTTTTGTTGTCTATAAGGTCCTCGCCTGGTGCAATCAGAATTGATCTATCTTAATCCGTTAAAAATATGCAAATATGCAAAATCCGATGTCTAAACAGAAAGCAGTACTTCACGTTGTCTGCTTACGTTTCGGTCCCAGTAAAGTTTCACACCCTTTTCATCAAAGTTAACAACCTCTTTCTGCTTAGCTATTTTTGGCTTTATTTTTAGCTATTTTTTGGCTTTTTTCTAGCCATAAACGCGCCAAAAATAGCTGGAAAACATGGGCAAACATGGCTATAAAAAAGCTGAAAAATAGCCAAAAATAGCTAAACATTTTAGCTATTTTTAGCTTTATTTTTAGCTATTTTCAAGCCAGTTTGCCCATGTTTTCCAGCTATTTTTGGCGCGTTTATGGCTAGAAAAAAGCCAAAAATAGCTAAAATCTGTCTAGCTATTTTTAGCTATTTTTTAGCTTTTTAAGTGTGAACAGATGCCGTGGGGGAGAAAATCCACCCGTTTTCCTGCGAGTTTCAACGTTATTATCGAAAGGTCTGGCGGGCACACTGCACTTTTTCGGCGATTTAATTAAATCGATTTAAATGGATTTTTATATTACTCTTTAATAAGGGTTGACGCTCGATATTGCTTAATTTAATTATGCCAATTTGGCTTGGAAATAGCCTTAATTAATTTATTTTACCCGCACTTGTCAGTCGAAAATAGCTAGTTCTGGTGGGGAAATAGCCAGATTGGCAACACCCATCTGTATTTGTTGACGTGTGCCTGCTGCGTGTCATTTAATTTCTCGTTCACTTTCAACCCTGTCAGCCGGCGATTTTTCATTCGGAGAGCCCACCAGAAGCAGCAGGACGGGATTGAACCATGGCGGATGAGGTGATTGGAACCGTTAAAGATACCATCAAGGGCATCTTCGAGAATGTGAGCGCGCCGAAGAACGAGTCGGCGCCGGTGGAGAAGAAGCCCTCGACGCCCGAGGGCATGGCGGTGGCCTATGGCAGCCTGGTGGTGATGGCCATGCTGCCCATCATCTTTGGCTCCATTCGCTCCGTCAAGCTGCACAAGCTGAAGAAGGTGAGTGCCATGTGGGGGCTTGCATCCGACTCCAGACGCTAACTCGTCTTTCGTTCCCTCTGCGGACAGTCGACGGGCGAGAAGGCCGACACCATGACCAAGAAGGATGCCATGTACTTCCCGCTGATCGCCTCGGCGGCCCTGTTCGGCCTGTACCTGTTCTTCAAGGTCTTCCAGAAGGTGCACATCAACTACCTGCTGACTGGCTACTTCTTTGTGCTTGGCGTGATTGCGCTGGCGCACCTGCTCAGCCCGGTGATCAACTCGCTGATGCCCGCCGCCGTGCCCAAGGTGCCCTTCCACATCCTGTTCACGAAGGGCGAGGGCAAGCACAAGGAGGACATTGTGAACTACAAGTTCTCCACGCACGACATCGTCTGCTTGGTGATCTCCTCGGTGATCGGTGTGTGGTATCTGCTGAAAAAGCACTGGATCGCCAACAACCTGTTTGGCTTGGCCTTTGCCATTAACGGCGTGGAGATGCTGCACCTGAACAACTTCGTCACAGGCGTAATCCTGCTGAGCGGGTTGTTCTTCTACGACATCTTCTGGGTGTTCGGCACCAACGTGATGGTCACCGTGGCCAAGAGCTTCGAGGCGCCCATCAAGCTAGTTTTCCCCCAGGACCTGATCGAGCACGGACTGAACGCCTCCAACTTCGCCATGCTGGGTCTGGGCGACATCGTCATTCCGGGTATCTTCATTGCCCTGCTGCTGCGCTTCGACGACAGCAAGAAACGCAAGACGCGCATCTACTTCTACTCCACTCTGATCGCCTACTTCCTGGGCCTGCTGGCCACCATCTTTGTGATGCACGTCTTCAAGCATGCGCAGCCGGCGCTGCTCTACCTGGTGCCCGCCTGCATGGGCACACCCCTGCTCGTAGCGCTCGTCCGCGGCGAGCTGAAGGTCCTCTTTGCGTAAGTCGGCTTTTATTCCCCATCAACTCTGAGCTATATCCGTCTCCTCTCTCACTTGCAGCTACGAAGATCATCCCGAGGAGAAGTCTGAAAAGAAGGACAAGAAAGACAAGGAGGAGAGCACATCCAGCTCTTCTGGCAGCAAAAAGAAGGAATCCAAGAAGGCCAAGTAAGGCCAGGAGGAGCATACAAACATCCTCCCCGAACAACAACATCTCCATTCGTTCCATCGCAATAAATGTCTTCTGCAGCTACTGGCCAAGCATTCTTTTTGTTATTGCTTTTGCTTCACTCCCCACACTTCCCCGTAACTTCTTCGGCTATACAACACTGCAAAAAAAGACGATTCACTTTATTGAGTTAGTTATGTTCCTTGGCGAGGCACAACAACCTTATTTAGTTCGATTAGGTTTACAATTGTAGAATATTAATTTGTCTAGTTTTCTACCAGAATCAAATTAAAATGTAGAAACTACACTTATTTATGTAACTCCTTTGTTAGGGAGACGTAAATTTAAATAAATACAAATATATTCCAACACAAAACCCTTTCTCTACTAAATCTATAAAAGGATATCTGGAGGTTTATAGAGTATATTAAAGTATAAATAAATTTAAGTTTTCGGGATTTTAATAAAGAATTATTAACCGCAAATTTAAAAATTTAAGGAGAACAATAGCTTTCATAAACAGCGCGGAATTTCAATTGAATTAAGATTTTAGAGAAAGCTATCTTCTCAATCTTTTTATAATAAGCTTTTGTGACTCGGTTGAAATTCTGAGGAAACATAAAATCTGGATGAAAATTAATTTCTTTTATAGTTAAATCAATTTATTGATCCCGAAAAAATGGGTTTTATTTATTTTCTATAAAAATCTGCCCAATTATATGATTTAATTGGGCAGATTTTTATAGAAAATAAATAAAACCCATTTTTTCGGGATCAATAAATTGATTTAACTATAAAAGAAATTAATTTTCATCCACATTAACCTATGTTTTACACATGTAATTTAAAAAAATGTATTTGGTCCAATTATGTTGACCTCCATTGTATGTTTTTGAAACGCGGTTTTTGTGAAATATTAATGTCTTAAATATTAATTTTAAATAAACTAATCTCTTAACTATCGCGATAGCTTCAAAACAATCGATAAGTTGGCGCACCATATCTATACGATCGATAGTGCTATCGATGTTTCGACAGGATTTTTTAGGGGGAAATATCGACTCTGAGATTTTTTAGTGGGAAAGCAAATTTTTCATCTGGCAACACTGTTACGGAGAAAATTGCGCTAGAATTTGCTGAAACGGGAAAATAATTCCTTTAATTCCAAAAGTAGCCCACACCGAGGCTATACCGTTTGCAAATACCGGTTGCAGTTTGCATTTAAGGTAAGCGCAAGCGCCGAATATCTGGCAGAGATGCCGACGCAGTCCAGACAATGCAAGCCTAACAGCACACTCACACACACCAACACACTCACATTTTTCAGACAGACGCGCGTGTAGAGCGGCCAATATTTTTTGGAAGACAGGAACAGCAAGAGTCGAAAATGTCAGGAATCGCTATAACACGCTTGGGGGAGGAGCGCAAGGCCTGGAGAAAGGATCATCCGTTCGGGTTCGTAGCCCGCCCGGCGAAGAATCCAGACGGCACCCTTAACCTGATGATCTGGGAATGCGCCATTCCCGGAAAGAAGTCGACGCCATGGGAGGGTGGCCTCTACAAGCTGCGGATGATCTTTAAAGATGACTACCCCACTTCGCCGCCGAAATGCAAGTTTGAGCCGCCACTTTTCCATCCAAACGTCTACCCATCGGGCACTGTATGCCTGTCCCTTTTGGATGAGGAGAAGGACTGGCGTCCGGCCATAACCATCAAACAGATTTTGTTGGGCATCCAGGACCTGCTGAACGAGCCCAACATCAAGGATCCGGCCCAGGCCGAGGCTTACACCATCTACTGCCAGAACCGCTTGGAGTACGAGAAGCGTGTGCGTGCTCAAGCTCGCGCCATGGCGGCCACCGAGTAATCCACTCCCACTCCCTTACATAGAATTAACGTGATTACACCCTAAAACACACACACACAACAAAACGAAACAGAAACATGTAGGCGATAAGCGTTTTCGAGAACGCTTCTCACATCTTTATACTTTTACAAAGTCGATTTAATTGAAAACTACGCAACACTACACCTAACAACAATAACTGGAGGCAATAAGCGTTTTCGAGAACGCTTCTCACATTTAATTGAAATCTACGCAACACTACACCTAACATCAATGGCTGCGTGATGTTGGTACACTAAAATTAAACTTTGATTAAAACACACCTCCATCATCGGAATTCAATTAATTGTCCAAGCTCTGTACGTTCCGGGTCTGGAGCTTGCTCTATGGATGACGCACACACGCCGAGAGCGGCTACGTGGCAGCTCTCTCGGGGATCTTGGTGGAGCGAGGAAATTCCAGCAACTGAGGCGGATAAATCTCTTTATTTATCTTCAATTGAAGCGTTTTGTTGTAATAGGCTAAGTACGATCTAACGTATGTACTCGTATCATTTCAATAAAAATTCTATTAGTCATAAAGATAACGAAATGTGTGTTGGTTTCAGGATTATGGAGGGTTAGGTTGGGTAATTTTACGGGATTAATTTTGTGGAGAGAGTTTTATTATCGTTTGTACGAAAGTAGTCCTTTAATTTCATCAGATTTTGAAAGCTATATAATGGGAAATTGTTTAAACTAAACTATGCATGCCAATGTGGCTCTAGGAATACATACATACATACATATATACAAAATGTCGGTCATCCATTTGTGTGAGCAGGAAAACCACGAGGTTGTCCTGCATGAGAGCCGAAGCCACACGAAGTCAGTGTCGGGTGAGCACAGCGAAGGCTCTTCCAGTGGAAATTTCCACTGCTCTAGAAACTTCTATGCTAGTTAAGGTCCTTCCAATTTATTAAAAATTTTTTCACACCGTACTTTACTTTTTCTTTGACATAATATTTTTGAGCATTTGCTAAATATATTGTTTACTCACCACAAGTCTTAAAAGGAATTATTTTATGAAGGGACTAGCAATGGAAATTAATCATTTAATAAGTCCATAGTTGACAGTGGTTTCGTTTAGCTTAGAAACTTGATTAATAACACTAGATAATATATAGTTAATTACCCTTAACTAGTTCAACCAGAGATCAATATTTTTAACTCACTTTGACTTTGATACCTTTATTTTAAAATAATCTTCAACAAAAAAAATTAAACCTTACCGTAAACATGATAAACAATCACTCAATTTGATCTTAATTATATATTATTTTTCTGTAGTTTCTACGTTCGTACTTACATTTGTTCTCTTGCATCAGCTTTCAAAAAAGTATTCATAATAATTGTTGAAATTTAATTCCAACCCACATACTCCACAGAATAATTGTTGAATTTTACACCAACATGCGTTCACCACAGCTTTGAGCCATTGTTGAATAAATTAATTATGTTTATTGTCGCACACACTTAATAAATAAATGTACTCATTTACAATACAATAATGGATTCTACAATAGGAATATTCCAAGTTCTCCTCCACTTTCTTTTCTCACCGAGCTCCCGCTCCTTCTCCGTCTCCTGGCTCTTTGCAAAACTTGTAGTTTCTTGCACTCTCTTGATTTAGTTTCTCCGTCTAAGTGGTAAGCTTTGGCATGCATTATATGTCATGGGGTTCCCACACATCGTGGGTATATGCTATATTTTATAACTAGGATCTATGGTCTATATATTTAGTTCTGTATACTATATATGCGTTTATGGTGTATATCTATCGATCGGTAAGTCCTAGTAGGAGTCATTCCGCCCCAGCTTCGAGGCGTTTGGAAGTGGAGACCAGCAGCGACAGGGAGATTCTCCGGGAATACTGTCGTCGACTACAGACTGCCTTTACCGGTTAAAGGTGGCTTTAGGATTAGTTTTAGGATTCGATTTTAGGTTCGGTTGCTGGCTGCCCCTTCAGAAGCACTTGTAGTACCATTCCAGCTGCTTCCGCTGCTCCTCCCAACGCAGCTGGCTCTCTCAAATGGCCGCCTCCTGCAGGTTCTCCTTGTTCTTCTGCTGGCCGCCGCCTACCACACCGATGCTCCCAATGCCCCCGATCCCCAGGTTCGGACTGGGACTGTCGCTGGCCTCCGGGCGGTGGGGCTTGTTCTTGCAGTAGAACTGCTTGTGGGCCAGATAGGTCTTGACATAGTTGAAGGATATGTCGCAGGTGGAGCAGTACTTCTTCATCACCTCGGCGGCAGCCACCGAGGCGGCTGCAGCGGCGGCGGCCAGGCTGCTGTTACCCAGAGGCGATGCCACCGTCGGCGGGGGCAGGGTCAGGCTGTCCATGCCCATGTCCATCGGCTCGGCCTTGATGTGCGGCGTCAGGGTGGGTAGGGGCGAGGAGTTGTTGTTCTCCTGCACCAGGCTCAGCGTCGACGAGGGTGGATCCAAGGGCTCCGACTTGATGTGGAAGCTAAGAGGAGGAGGAACGGAGTTAGTCTCTAGGTCAAAAGCTATATAAAATCCTTCTTCCTTACCTCGCTGCCTCGCCATTGGAGCCATCGGAAGTGCTTGAGTGCTGGTTGCTGGCCGTGGAGTTCGAGATCACCTGCTCCTGATCCCTGGTCTCCGGCGAAATCGAGGGGGAGCTGATGATGGCCACGTGCGGATGCAGCAGCTTCATGTGGCGCAGCTGGAGGGGATTAGTTTCAGTCAGATTAGTTATCTAGGATCAAGGACCTCTTGAGAAGGACTACTCACCACATTGCCCTTGTAGGTGGAAGCGTAGTTGCAGTAGTCGCAGTTGAACAGCTGCGGCGGATGGTCCATGGAATCGTGGGAGACAGCAGCCGAGGGCTGGCTCAGCTCCTGGCTGAGCACGCGACCCTCCTCCTCCTCGAAGATGCAGGTCATGTAGTGCTCCTCGTTCACGTCGCTGGTCGTCTTCTTGTCGAAATGGGTGCGGATGTGGGTGCGCATCCCGCGCAGCGTGTTGCCCTTGTACTGGCAGATGCTGCAGCGATAGGCCTTCACCGTCCCGTGCATCTCCATGTGCTTCTTGGCCAGCGCCGCCGTGGGACTGACCACTCCGCATACGGGACACTTGTTCAGGCTGTTGGAGGCGGGCTGCGAGGAGTTGGAGGCGTTGGATGTGGGTGCGGCGAGGGCGCTTGAAAGCGGGGCCGGACAGGGCAGTCCCAGTTCGTGCAGGGTCTTGCACTTGCCACACTTCTCCTTCACCACCAGGGCCAGCTGACCCGGATCTGTGGGTGTCCCTGCCGCTGTGGCGCCTCCCTTGGGGCAATAGTAGTTCTGGTGGGCGCGCAGGTTGTCCAGGGAGGTATACTTGATGCCGCAGGCGGCGCAGATGAGTTGCTGGTACGCCACCGGTGTGGTTTCCACCGCTGTGGCAGCCTCTGCTCCTCCACCCCCTCCGCCGCCGGATCCCCCAGCTCCCGGCGAAACAGCGGACTTCACATCCCCATCGGCAGATCCCTCCTGGTTCCTGGCGGAGCAGTAGTGCTGCTTGTGCGCCAGGTAGTTCTCATACTTACAGAACACGATGTTGCACTCCTTGCACTTGGACACGCCCTGCTTCACGTAGATCTGCGGCTGCTGCTGCTGTCCGCCCCCGGAGCCTGCTCCGCTTCCCCCCGGATTGCCGGCACTGGACTGAGCCGGCGAGGGACCGCCTCCTCCGGCCACCGCAGCCGCTGCAGCTGCTGCCGCCGCCAGCTTGAGGGCCAGCTCCGGGTTGGTCTTGGCCAGCAGCGATTCGGGCAGCCCGAAGTCGGCCGGCAGCATGGAGCGCATGTCCAGCAGGCTGGGCACCACACTCAGCCCGGGTGGCGACATGGAGGCATTGCTGCCGGCTCCCGAGCTCCTGGGACTGATGGTGCGGCGCTTGGGCGAGGGACTCATCGAGGGGCTGCTGGGCAGCGAGGGAGCGCACACGATCTGCTCGGGAGTGACACTGCCGCCGCCGGCGGAGGGGGTTTCCACGATCTCTTTGCCCACAGCGCCGAGGAGCGCTTCCTCCACGTCCAGGAGGGCAGTGCGCAGGTGTCGCTGCCGCAGGCTCAGCGAGTTCAGGGAGATCGGCGATCGGCGCAGCGAGAGATCCAAGGGCGCGGACTCACTGAAAGGGAGATAAGGGATATGTTACTTATCCTAACTTAATCCTTGGACTAATCCACTTACCGACTTCCGCCCGCTTCCTTGCGCTTTGGTTCCGGCGGACTGCTCTTCGGCTCTGGCACCTCAGCTGCCGACGAGGGCGCCGAGGGTCGCTCTGGCTCCAGATTGGTGCCCAGCAGGGCAGTGGCCAGCGGCTTGATCGTGCCATTGTCCACGGTGAAGCAGGTGTTCTCCGGATTCACAATTCCCGAGTTGGGAGTGGGCCTGGCACAAGAATCTAGTCAGAAACCAGGATTAGGCATTCATAGGCAATACTTACAGTGGACCCGGGATGAAGCTGGCCGCCCGTATCAGGGAGCAGGGCACAATGATGATCGGGTGCGTGGGCAGGGCCAGGAAGGGCGGCGGAGGATGGGGCGGCGCCTGGAGAGAAGCGGCCGCTGCTGCTGCCGCCGCCGCTGCCGCTGCCGCGTGACCCAGGGCGACCATGGCGGGCGTGGGCGTCTTGTTGTTCCTGGCCTGCTGCGGACTCAGCTTGCCGGGAGCCGCGGACAGCGCGGAAGCACAGACTCCGCCCGAGGCCGAGGAGGAGGAGGCCGGCCCTTGTCCGACACCGCCGCCGCCACCGGGGCCGCCGGGAGAGGTGTCCGGCTTGGGGGTGAGCTGGCCATCGGGGCGCCGGGAGCTGCAGTAGTGCTGCTTGTGCGCCCGGTACGTCTTGATGTTGTTGAAGCGGATATCACAGTGGCTGCAGTAGCGATCCGTCTGCTGCTGGGCGGGATTGGGGATTAAGGTTAGACCGGACGACTTACGCGGGGCTGGCGGCACCAACAACACTTTACTCACTTGACTAGAGCCCTCCTCCAGCGCGTTGGGCGTGACGCCCGGCGGCGGGATGCCGTTCTGGATGAGATTGGGCAGGCTGACCAGGGTGGGTGCCGCCGGGGAGGTCTGGTGCATCCGCATGTGCCGGTTCAGGGACACCTTCTTGTCCGCGCTGTACGAGCACTGGGAGCAGGCGTACTGCTTGCCCGTCCGGGCCATTTTGGCCGGTGGTTCCGACGAGCCTCCCGAGGAGCCTGCTCCTCCCGATCCTGCTGCCCCGGTAGAGCCTGCCCCACCCCCTGCTCCCGACTTGTCACTGCCCGCCTGATCCTCGTCCGTCTCCTTGTTCCTGTGGGAGCAGTAGTAGGCCTGGTGGGCCTCCAGCGTCGAGGGGGAGCTGAAGGCGATGCCGCAGGGCAGGCACATGAATCTGGCTGGCTTCATCAGGGGCTCACCGAGGCCCTCCGCCTGCGATGGCGCCTCCGGCTTAATGGAGAGCGGGGGAGGTGGGAGAGAGAGAGTCAGCTCCTTGGCGTCGGGCTTGAGGGCGGGATCGGAGGCCAGGAGCGCATTGCAGCGCAGCTTGGGCAGCTTGGGCGTGGTGGGTGGACAGGGCGAGGGGCAGGGCGATGGCTCCGCCTCCGACGGAGGCGTGGAAGGCTGCTCTAGCTTGGGTATCAGCTGCGGCGAGGAGGGGCTGCTCCTGGGCGGAGTGCTGGGACTGTTAGCTGGGAGTTCATCCTCCACATCCTCCCTCCGCGGATCCGTCTCGACCAATTCCTGATCGGGCTCGGTATTAGTCTCTTCTGGCTGCTCGAACACAGCATCATCGTCGTCGTCATCATTATTATTATTATTGTTGCTATTATTGTTGGTCTCCTGGTGATCGCTGGAGTCCTCGTCCAGCTGATCCTCCAGCTGCTGCTGCTGCTTCTCCTCGCTGCCCATCTCTTGAGCGGTTAAATCTTTGGAATCTGCAAGGAATAGGAATTGTTAATTGTATTAATTCTATAAAATATTCATTAACACTAATTATTTATAATTAAATCTAGACCCCTTAGAAACCCTTGCTCCGCCATCTATTCCACACAATCCCTGGGAATCAGCTTCGGAGGTCAGATCTCCTCTTTCTTAGCAGTTTAGTGCCTCAAATTGGCTTCCCAGAATCCCTCCCATCTCCCCGAGAGGAATCTATGTGTCAAGCCAGCTGCTTTGGCAATTATTATCGAACAAATTGTCAATAGTCAGTGGTCAGTGGTCAGTGGCCAGTGGCCAGAAGGAGAGCTGTGAAAACAATGCGACAAGAGCTGAGGGGAGGCAGGAGCAGGAGCGGGAGCAGGAGCACGGTTATCCCTCGTGGCCATCTCTTACGTGGAAAAGCAGGGAAAAACTCATGGTGGCCAAGTGGCAGCACCGATGATTAGGGCCCGCGGATCGCAGTTGGCCAGAAATGCTCTCAGAGCCGCGCTGACATCTGATTTGTTCTGTGTGTGTTTTGGCCACGGCGAAATATTATAACGACCAACGGCGATGCTGGCCGAGATTATGGCGGCGGACAGTGCGGACTGCAAGTGGACGTGGACATGGCATACACATGGAATGGAGATGGAGCCGCCGGATAAGCGGCAGCGGCCCAGCTTGCAGCAGCTTTGCATCTCTTGGCTTCGCCAGAAATTCGACATCTCGTGGCAGCGAACACATTTCGCCCTGCTCGTGCGGGCCACGACTCCCGAAGAGCAAGCGGTTCTCCTCCCGATCCCCACCTGGATCACCCGAGGAGAGAATGCGCGTTGACCTGTCAATTGCTGGCTATTGAAATGTCAGCACATCCAGAGCGAGCGGCCAACTATTCGGCCAACAAGAAAGAAGGAAAGAAAGCCAGGAGCAACTCTCGGATGGCATACACTTTTTGGGAATCGTTAACAGATTTGAACCTTTGAAGATTTTAACACATTATTTATAACTTTTGGGAATACGTTTCCTTACATTTTAAATACTTAAAAATTTCCAATAAAAAGAGTTAAACCTTATTTAGATTGTAGGAATTATTTTAGTTAAAATGTATTTGCTTCTAGAAAGTGTTTTGATGGTTTTCTATGGTTGTCAGTTGTTGTCTGGTATTTCTTAAGGCAAAAACATTAATTTGGAATGTATTAAATGTAATATAAAGCTTTAGTTTAAAACAAGCTAATATTAAATTATTTTTATTTATATTTTCTTTAATATCGTTACCAATATTTAAGGGCTACTAATATGGTTCCGGGAATTTATAATTTCTCTATAGCAACATATATAAATTCAATTTATTGATTGGTTTATCATGTAGTTGATCATTTGCTACATTCATTAATTTCCTAATTGCTTTATTTATTTATTTGTTTAATGACTAAATTAAATTCCCTAATTTCCTCCTTTGGCAACCCAAGTTCGTTGCCTGAGTCTTTTGATTCCTCAGTGACTGCTGCTGTGGTTTTTCTGTTTCTGTTGCAGTTTTTCAGATCCTATTGCTGCTGTTGCAACTGTTGCCAAAATAAAAAGCAAAAAATACTATTGACGGGCCCGCCCTAATTGCCGCCGTCGATTTTTCACGAATTCACACAATTCTGCACGTGAGCAATCGGTTAGAGGAATCAGTGGAGCTCCCCACCTGCCCTTAGCTCCCCGTGCTCCGTGCACCGTGCTCCTTCTCCGCGTTCTCCGCTGGCATTCCGAGGCATTCTGCTTATTTGTAAGATATTTATTGCCTTCGATTGGGTGGCGATAAGCGGCACACGTAAAGTGTTTTGTCCCGGGAAAGAGTCGGGAGCAGGGAGCGGAGTCAGAGCAGGGAGCAGGGAAGATGGCCGAGCGCCGATAGAGTGCGAACGGGAGACTAACAGCTAACAATGGCTTTCGGTTTGGGATCCCCCAGATCCCCAGCTCTGCCTCCAGCGACAGCTGCCTCTGCCGCCGCCGAGGATTAGCCTCAGCCCGGGATCTGGGCTCTCGGTTCTTGGCTGAGCGGCTCAGCTCTCAGTTGCAGCAGCAGCAGCAGCAGATCTCCGCCAGCGATTGTCTTCGCGAGTGCCATCGCAACACCCGCTCCTCCTTTTCATTGTTACAAAGCCACGGGTTCTGGGCAAGGAAATCTCCACTCGAAAATAGAGATTATGGGGCTTTGAAGAGAGATTTTTAAATTATTCCCATATGAAGGGGATCAATTATTAGAATAAAAATGAATTAAAACATTAAGAAATAATTTAGAGTTTCAAGCTAAATGGCAATTTCGCTGTTTATTTAAATGTTCTTGGCAAGCTGAAATACTGTTTAGTTATTAATCTGAATTTTGTTTATTAAACTTCTAGGCTTGTTTTATTCTTTACGAATTGTTTATAATATTTATGGTAAATTCTTGGCATTTAGTTAATTTAAATTCTAGCTTGGAAATCAAAGAATATTTAGTAAATAATATTTTAAAAGGGTATAAGTCTCTAAACATATAAAGAAGTGATTATAAAAGATTCCAGAAGTGTCTAAAACTATATATTAATTTACAAAAAGGTATTTTTTATTATTTTCGTAATTATTTTGAAGTAGGTTAAACTTCTTTCGTATTAAGAAAAGTATCTTAAGAGCAATATTCCCTTTGTAATAATACTTATAGTAAAACCTAAACATTCCCTGTAAAAACTACTGTAATGCATATTTAAATCTTCAACAAGGTGTTGCTATTATTATTATTATTTTTCCCCCATACGCTAGCCCCCCCCTGAGGTGCGTGGTGGAATTCCAAGGCTACGCTTTCGCATTCGTATTCGCATACGAAATCGATTTGGGATCTGGGAACATGATGCAGAGAGTCTTTTTTCGCTGAAAACTGCGATCGTTTCCCGATCGTTTGTTTAGCCATTTCGTAACGTTACGCCGCCCCTGCCCTGCCCCGCCCCACCCCCCTGCACACCTTGCTCAGGCGGAGCCCCTCTGGACTCCCTTGGCCAACGCCAACAATTGTTTATCAATTTGTTAAATCAGCTCAACCGCCGTCTGAGGCCTCGGCTTCGGCTTGGGGTCTCTCCTCCTTGGCTTCGATCGATCCTCGCCGATAAGCGACACAACAAAAACACACACACACACACACTCGCTAAGAGGAGAGTGGAATACAGGTGGGCAGAGGCAGAGGCAGAGGCAGAGGCAGAGGCAGAGAGGGGTCACCTGGCTGTTGTTTATCAGCCGGCAGATGATTGTTGCCGGTTTCTCACTTGGCTTCGCTCGGTGGGCGTTGTTGCCAGCCATAAACAATCGAACAATTTGGAGCCCGGAACGTACCCCGATCTTGGCCAGAAACCGAGGAGAGCAGCAGATCCCGAGGAGCGACCCTTTGTTCATTTGTCGTTTGGGTCTCAACCCGCGGACCGCCGTCTCGCTGCTAATCGTTTCGGGGTCAGTTAACCCGAAAAAAGCGAAATCAAAGAAGCTACGAGGCTAAGGAGCATCTCTGGCCAGAGATCGCCCTGGAGATGGTGCTGGTGGTGGCAATTCCAAGGCAATAATCCGAAAGGTGCCTAGGATGGGGGCAGGAGGGAGTCGGGCCAAGTCGCCAGTGCGTCTGGCAAGTACTTGGAGGAGCACTTGGGCTCAGGAATGAGCGAATGCATAATGAGCCGGTTTTAAGAGGGATAATGAGGGCTATCGGAGTTGGGAGGAAAAACACAATATTTCCTATTTTATTATTAGGCTTAAGGGGACTTATTAGTAAATTTAACTAATGAAAATCATCTGCTCCATATATTTAAGTTAAGTTCTTAAATATTGAAAGTAATACAAGACATTTAATATCTTCAAAGCTCTAAGATCTTGATGGTAATATTTCAAACCTATTCCCAAGCAAATAACTAATCATTAATTACTGAATTAATCATATATAATCAACCATCAAGGGCCTTACAAATATCTATATTTAAACATAATTATAACTGTGTATTTACAAATTAAATCTACTTCTTAGTTGAGAATAGTTTGAAAATATTACCATCATTAATAATGAAGGATAGGATGGATAGTCTCCGACTAGATATTTGTTTGTTTTTGATACAAACTCTCGCTATAATTTATTTTTAAGTACAAAAACAGCAATAAGTTATTTTTGCCGCTATAGATAATGACCCCTTTATTCATCACCATTTCCTTTTAAAGTTAACTAATGTTAATACATAAAATAAACAAAGTTTAAGACTAATATCCCAGCTCAATTACCTCTCGAATTTTGCCTCTCTTAACACCCATTTAACTCGAGTTCTAGAGGAAGTAAAGTATCCTCTAGCACTCCCTGGCATCCGGCTGTGATTTAGCATTTTTCCCAACTCTTTTCCAGCCTCGTGGCTGGAGCCTCCAAATCCCCAGCCTCATTAGTCACACAGAAAATGTGCGAAGGGAGACTACTGCGGACGGACGAGCGCCTCCTCCAAGGTCCTCCAAACGTCCTCCTCCTCGGGGAATATAATTAAACAAATTTCAGCAAAGGCAATCGGATGATCGGGAGGAGAAGCAGCAGCAGAAATTGAAAAACGTGAGTGAGCACAGCCCAAAAAAAGACGAAGAGAGAGAGAGGGAATGCAGCTGCCAATTGTGATAAGAGAAATCTTCATTTTCGCGCGAAAATTTTGCCACCTTGCCTTGGGTTTCCGGGACTCTCTGGCATCGCGATGGCAACGGTCGAAGGAGGAGGAGCCTGGGCCTGGGCCTGGGTCTCGACTTGGGCCTGAACCTGGGCACGGGCACGGGTAATCAACGCCATCAGCAGCGCGAGGTCTCTGGGCCAACAACTCCGCGGCTTATCAATTGTTATTAATCAAGAAAAAGAGGGGCTCCGTCCGAATGCAAAGAGCGCAAAGTTCGCAAATTTCATTTCACTTCACACTTTGGCCAGAAGGAAAAAAAAAAGAGAAAAAAAGAGGAAAGAGTTAACTTAGTTCAGCTCAGATCAGCCTTTTTTTGTGCGCCTTGTGTCCGTGTAAATAATCAACATTCTCATATCTTCGGGGGCTTCCAAAGCTATTCGTGATTTACTCGCCGGATCCACGGATGGCTCAGCTTCGATTTTGGAGCTCTTCGCTGGTTCCTGCACTCAGCACCTTCTCTCTATGGGAACTTCGAGAGAGGAAATTCCTTCGATCCGAGGATAAGCCACCCCCCGACTCTATCCCCTTGGAGTGCCCTCCTCCTCGTGATCGGAACAGAAGTTCGTATTTCAACCCAAAACTAATTTAGTTCACTTGGTTCAAACAAAAAGCTGCTGCTGATGTCACTGGGTTCGGATGAGATTAAGAGGTTGCTGGAAGGCCAAAAAAGAGGATGGAAATTGGGAGGAAGATATAACCACAGCTGTGGTCAGCAAGATAGGACTTCAAGGAAAATGATAGTAAAATAAAGCCAGAAAGTCAGTTGATATTGCCATGTCCGTTTGTCTTTTTGTCCGTTTATCCGTTTGTCGGTTATTTCATTTGTCCGTCTGTCCTTTTGTCCGTATATACGTTTATTCGTTTGTCCGTTAGTTCGCTTGTCCGTTTGTTCACAAACTACTCGTTCAATTCTATAACTATCAGTTTATCCGTTTGTCCGTTAGTTCGCTTGTCCGTTTGTCCGTCTGTTCGATTGTCCGTTAGTTCCCTTGTCCGTTAGTTCACTAGTCCGTTTGTCTACAAGCTACTATTTCAATTCACAAAATAATCACAAAATGTGTACAAAAAAATTATAGCTTGTAAGATTTTTAAACTTATCTACAGCTACTTCGAGAAAATGTAATTTATAACAATTTAAAAATAATGGTTATAATTTTATTCAAATCAGGCGTCTGCATCGTTTATTCCCATTAGGAGTCCATGACATCAGGGGTACAAACACCAAACATATAAATATGGCTCCTATTTCAAAATTTGATGTCCATAGCTGTCATAGATCCAATTGGAAAATAATATGAAAATCGACATACCTTTTATATTTTTCAACGCATAAGAATATAATTCTAAATATAGATTTCTTTACTTTAAACCAAAATTTATAATTGAATTGAAATTGAATTTCAAATAAATATTCTTCCAATTCCCACCATTTCAACCCCAACTGTTTCTATATATTTTTCTGGAGCAACCTATGTGGTACGTACTCGTACTATATCTTCGATCTATAGAAACCGAAACACAGGCACCGCAGACACAAAGCCAAAGACAGACGACAGGCAGGCAGGCAATTCCTCGAAATCGCCCAAGTCAAAGTCTCTCTTTTTGATGTCTTAATTAAAAAACGTGCAAATGATACCCAGACAGGGCCGAGAAGGGGTTCAGACGGGGTACCTCTGATCAGGGAGGCTCTGAGGGGGATGATCTGAGGGCCCTCTGCTCAGAGTTCAATGTTGGAGCAATTGATGCAACTGTTGAGATGTGTTTGCTGCTGTTGCTGTAGCTGTTGCTGTTGCTGTTGCTGTTGCTGTTGCATGGTTGCAAGCTGATAAAAAGCAGGGACAGAGGGACAGAGTTCGGGAAAATTGTCGCAAGTACTTGAAAATATCGTGTGAGCACGCTCACAGAGAGCTTTGATCGCTTGATCAGCACCGGGAGCAGGAGCAGGAGCAGGAGCAACAGCAGCTACAGTTGTCGCTGTACACACAGCCTTTGCCTCTCAGCGATCAATTGCGATTGGAATACCCAATGTTGCTCCCACAATCTCATGTGTGGAGTGGCTCCAAGCCAGCTCCCAGCTCCGAGGAGTAGCTGTGGCTGCCGTGCACAAATTTAAATTG
Source organism: Drosophila lacteicornis (assembly GCA_008044355.1). NCBI lineage: Eukaryota > Metazoa > Arthropoda > Insecta > Diptera > Drosophilidae > Drosophila > Drosophila lacteicornis. The sequence goes on from VNKF01002150.1 coordinate 17,387, forward strand.
ACCCAAAGTGCAAGTTTTGAATGTCGGCTAATCGTTCATCGCAGACGGGGCAACATGTTGCTGTTATTCCTGCTGCTACTCCTGCTGCTGCTGCTTCCTTGCTCATAATTTGCGTTTATTAAACAAGTTGGAGTATTTGCATAAATGTTACTTTCACGGATTACGATCAAGGATGCAGCAGGAGCAATAAAATCAGAGGGAGCAGGAACTGGTAGCTGGAAGTAGGAACTTTAACCTAAGAACTACCCCAGAAACATGCCACAATTGCTGTTTAAACAAATCACGCTTTCCACTAGATCAATCAAGCTTTGACAACTACTAGAAGTCTCAATTCAATTGTGATTTTCCCTGCTCCCCAACAGCTCCCTTTGTTGTTGATTCGAATTTTCCCCCTTTTCACGACACGACTCGGCGCTTTTCCCTGCTTTTCCTCTGCTTTTTGTAACTTTTACAACTCTGCAGTTCGTGAGGGCTTTGCCGGGCCACGCCCCCTTGATCTTCGATCCAAAGTCGTGTCTCTGGCATTGCTCTGTTTTCTCTCTTTCTCCATGTCTCTCTGTCTGCTGTTGTGATGACTTTTGATGTGTTCATCAAGCAAACCAATCACGACAACAGAGAGCAACAAACAAAGCCAAAAAACAACGGGGTTCGGTAAATTAAAGAGGCGCGAAAATTGCCTGCAAGAGCTGTGTGAATGGGAATGAAATTCCGCAACAAAAAAAAAGGGGAGAAAAAAGGAAGAAAGGGAAAGAGGACCCCACAGGAGGAGGCCGATGAAAGGCAGGCCAAGGGGAAACAGGCGTCCAAGTTGCTAACAAGATGCGAGGCAGTCAGCGACAACACAACAGCAATAAGAACAACAAGAACAACAGTCAGTTGGCCAAAGACTACAAAGCCAAAGGCCGCCACGCAGCTTCAGCTTCAGACCCAACTCCAAGTCCAAGTCCAAGTTGGAGGCCCGGCGGAGTTAAACTCCCGGCAGCCTGTTTGGCAACGCAGCAAAAAAGGCCACGCAACCGGGAAGAAAAGCGGTTGGCAGTACAGAGAGAGAAATTGGGTCCTAAAGGGGCTTACTGTCGGTTAAAGTAAGAGTAATCACAGAGGAATCACTCGGAGTAATCTACTCGGTAGACGAAGCTCTTATAGTGTACGTGTGCCGACAGAGCTGTCCGCTCTAAAAGGTTTCTATGTTAATATATCTTGAAAACAAGTTAGTAGCTTATTCAGAAAGTGCCTTTAGCCCTTAAAAACTCAAGGAGAGCTTTGTTTTTATATTTCCCACTTCCTGAACTCTATCAAATTTCGCTCAGTGCCTCTTGAGAACTGGCTAACAAAGCGGCGAGAGCCAGACACATCATTACCTACCAATTAGGCCCCGAAAAGTGTGTGCGTCGCTGTGTGGCGCGGCGTTTGAGCTCGGTTTATGGAGCCTCCTCACCCAGCCAAAGGCAGGCACGAAGGTCTGTAGGATGGAGATGCGGTGGAGTCAGAGGACGAGGCTCCGAGAGCCTGCTCTTTTGGTGGCACAATAAACGTTTACAACGTTGCGAATGAGTTGGGTTCCCTGGTCTTTCGGAGGGAGCGGCAGCAACCAGGTGACTGACAGCCAGCAAATAAGCCATAAATGCTGGAAGGAGGCCGAGACTGACTGGCTACCTTACCTGGGCGATGATGAAGTGCAAAGTGCCTGCTAACAGCTTGTAATGAGCTCCGAGAGAGTGAGGCCTGCTTTAAGGTGCGGGATTTAGGAAGGAGGTTGCCTTCCTGCACACACACACACACAGCATTGACTCGACAAATCCTTGCTTCCAATTCGATTTCAATTCGTTTCTGGGCGATTTATGCTCTCCGATTGTTGATTGAATTTTCGCAACTGGATTTGTACAAATAAGCCACAAAACACATAGCAATAATCAGCACCAGCCAGAGCCAGAGCTGGAATCAACATCGATGACGAGGGTCATTCGTGCGTGAGTTGAGCCAAGGAGCTAGAGATCCCAATGCAAACAGCCATGAGGGTGTGGGAAAATAATAATAATAATAGCGAATGTCGAGTGACAGAAGGGGTTAATGGAAAGCCAAGTCCAACTCGGATGACAAGCGGAAGGTGGCTTCAGAGGATGAGAAACGATGGCCAGGCAGGCAGGCAGGCAGTCAGTCTAATTGATTGACAGAAGTGTGTCCCAGCTCAATGTGATTTCTCAATAATAAGGATTTAAATTGATTCGAAAGGCTTAAGGGATACAGAAAGGGTCTTGCTTATAAGCTTTCAAGGATGAGAACTCTTTGAATTGAAATTTCGAAAAGAGAGCCTTAAAATGTAATGAATTCTTAACGAATATATTTATGAAAGGTATAAGGCCTTGATCGAATTTAAAATCTTTATTAATTTTATAGAAGTTAAATAACTAAGCGTAAGCCAAGGCAATGAAAATAAGATTTAAGGAAAATAATGAGTTCTTAAAAGGAGTTTCCTCTACTTTATGATATCTTCCAGGCAATGCATCCCACTTCCGTTTAGAAACTCTCAAAGGCTTAAAAAGTAATGAAACCTAATCCCTGGCCGACTCAAGGATACTCCACGCAGACAGAGGTCAAAAGTCGTAAGCCAGTGTCCTCGAGCGGTATACAAATTCCTGCCGAGTAACCCTTTCTCCCATGAAATTTTCCCCATCTCTGGATTCTGGGAGAAATGATAAAGCACCATATATGTATGTATATAATGCCTGCCATATACATAAAAAAATTACAGCATAAATCACACACAACACACACTTCGCACACACACACGCACAAATTTCGGTTGTTGTATTAAAAATAATATCGTCGTCTGGTCGACAAAGATAAGAAAATTTATCCAAAGGATTGCGTTTTGGTGTTATGGCCACCACAAAAATGTGGGGGCCAGCTCTGGCTCCCTGCTCCTTCCCCGATTGCTCCTTTGTCTGCGCAACCGCAAGGACATGGCGACTCTTGCCAACTCCTTCCTCCTTTCCTTCAACTTGATGCGAGCATTTTATGACCAAAGCCCCCAAGTCGAACTCATCATCATCATCATCCTCAGATTCCATGGACCTGGGGTCAGGCCGGGGATTTAGGCAGGAGTCATGGGAGGGGGAGATGAAGGATGGGGCAGGCACAGGAGCAGGAGCTGGAGCAGGCGCAGGACCGCCAGCTGCGATCTGTGGCCGGCGATAAGGCGGGAATACATTTCATAAATGCCGCCGCGCCGCAAAAAGGATTACGAGGCTGGCACTCTCTGCCTCCTGTTACACTACTCTTATACACTGAAGAAAATTGGAGTATAAGGTGGGAAAGGTACTATCTATTAATTAATAAATTCAGAAAATTTTATATTCATTATTAGAAATAATATCTATGTACCACGATCCTTTTAAAAAAGTGTTATTATTTTAGAAAGTTGTATCTCATATTTCAAAAACTTTGAGTTTTTAAAAAATTTTTCAATGTATTTTTATAAATTCTAAAAACTCAAAACTTGTACCTTTGTAAATTTATTTAAAAGATAAAAAAAATTTATGCTGAAAAGTTGCAGTGTCATACCCTTTTAATACCAGAAATTTTGAGATTTACAAAAAATCTTTTTAAAATTCTAAATGTGTGTCCTTGTAACTTTATTTAAATGATAAGAAATATGTTTTACTGAACAATGACAGTGTCATAACGCCTTAAAATTGGTTCAGTTTTTTTCCTTTCTGTTTTCCCCCTTATCCTCTCAATATTTCACCATATCCGTAGGGAAACACTTTCCTCTCCCTCTCTTATCTTGTAATTTATTGCAAAAATAGTATAAATTGTATTTACAAAGCTGTAGCTGGCATCTTAAATCAAAAATCTCGATTGCCTAAGAAGTATAGCTAGGGTTAGCGATAAAAATAGCGTTGGAAAACTTTATATTCTGAATCATAAATCCGGTAAATAGTAAGCACTAAAAACCTTCACGATTTCCTCGCTTTTATAGCGAGTTTTCATCACGGCCCACATGTCGTATACTTGATATTACCACTCCGCTTTGCATTTACACTGAGGATAATAGGGGCAAGGGCTGTGCTGATGATGATGATGGAACACTGTAGATAAGGTCGAGCGCCGTGTAATGGTTTTCTTTTTTTTTTTCGATTACCGATGTTGATGTTGTTGCATTTTTTTTCTCTTGCCCGCAGCAATTGCACTGCGAGTCCCGCATGAAACCCCAAAAAAAAAAAAAACAGAAAAAGAAAATTCCGATAGGGAAACTTTGAGCTTTACTCCCCTCCCCCTCCCTCCCCTTGTCAAATGATTAATTACATGCCGAAAAGCTATCTAACAATTTGACTCGCTCGCCGTCTCTGCCTGTGGTTCAGGTTCGCTTCGGTTTTCGGTTTCGGTTTCTGTGTGTTGTGGATTGTCATTAAGCCAGAACAGCAAGCCACAGAGGGAGACATAATAAAAAATTATGCCATAGATAAAATGCCATTAGAGAGGGGCACAGCGGCGGAGGGCGGTTAGAGTCACCACTTAGCGCCATTAGAAGGCAGCCAACAGGCAACAGCCACCAGCCACCAGCCAACAAGAGGAGCAGCCAACCAAAAAGCCAAACCAAGTGAGAAGGGGCAGTGGCAGGGGCATGGGCAGAGCGGCAGCTGGTACTGCAAGTATGCAATTCTGCAAGATAAGCCGAAGCATTCATGAATTTCAAAGATAAAAAGCCAAACACACACACACACACACACAGGCCGTTGTGCTCACACAGATACAGATACAGGGACAGGCGCTCAGGGAGATGCGCTTACAGTACATTGCACAGGAGCAGCAACAACAGGAGCCACAGCAAATGAAGAGCGCCAAAAGTGAGCAACGGCATCATCATCATCATCACCAGCAGCAGCGGCAGCAGCAAGTGCCGGAGGTTGGAGTCGGAGAGAGCGGAGTGGCAGCGGAAGCCAGCACAAACAAACAAACATCCAAGGGGCGGACCCAGAAAAACACAAGAGATACAGGAGCCAACCATTTCACATAGAAGATGGAATACCCTACAGGAAAAGTTCTTAATTCACAAAATATCTAAGTCATGGATGGTAAGTCAGCTTAAATTTATTCATTAATTCTTTTAATTAACAAGTGAAATGAACAGATGAACAAATAAACGAATTAATTAAATTAATTAAATTAGGAAATTAGATGAACAAATGAAATGAATAAGTTCAATAAATTGGTAAAATGAACACGAAAAATGAACAAGATAAATGAAAAAATAAAATAAATAAAAACGAATGAATAAACAAAATAAAGTATTTATTCATGAGACAAACTAATAAAATGAAAACAATTAGATCAACAAAAAAGGAACATCTGAAATTAAATTAAATAATCAAATAAAATGAGTAAGTAAAATAAACAAGAAAAATTAATAAAAAATAACGAGAAAAATGAACGAATTAGATGAACAAATAAAATTAACAACTGCAATCAACAAATCGGCGAAATGAACGAGTGAACAAATAAAATGAATAGGTAAAAAGAATAAGTGAAATTAACATATAGAGGTGATAAATGAAAAGAAACAAATTAAATTACCAAATTAAATGAATAAAAAAAGTAACAAATTTAATCAATCAAAAATTATTAAAATGAACAAGTGACATAAACGAGTGAAATTAAAAATCTGATGAAAAAGACTGGGTTCTTTGAATATAAGTATCGAGTTTTAAGTTATAATTGGTTGAATAAAAGTGACACTTCAAAAAATCTTTATTTTGGCACAGATATGTTCTGCGGTATCTTAAAAACTCAACAAAGAGTTTTTCTTTAAATAAAATTGGTAAAAAAATAAAACAAAACTAAAAAAAACAGTATAAAGGGGCAATATTTTACGGGATCAACAACTATATCTCGAAAAGAAGGATAAACTCTTAAAAAAACTGAAAAAACCAAGCTCTTGGATTCCGGAAAGCCACCACCACCAACCAGCTGGTGGTGACCCCCAAACAAAGATCGAGCTCAGCAGAGCCTAATCCAATCTGGGCAGCAAAGAAAGCAATGCAAGTGTGGCTATCTCTGGCCAAAAGTGGGTGCAGAAGGAGGACTGGCAGGCGGAGGCCATTGGGTGGGTGGCAGGGCAGGCTCGAAAGCCTTTGCTGCTGCTGCTGCTGTTGTTGTTGGTTGGTTTGGCCGGCTGGCGTCGCCATGGAGTGTCAACAGCCAGATAAAGATTAGCCCAGACAAACGCCCACTTTTTAGGCCAACTGTTCCGCCCACTGGCCACTCGAAGTGGCCCTCGTTCCCTCGTTCCCTCGATTTCCCCGCTCCGCCACTCCGGATTGGTGGCCCTCAGTGTGTGTGTGTGTTTGAGCTGGAAATCTTTCACTGACGCAGCACAAAAAGGGGCACGTGGAAAGGGCTGCGATTTTTGGAGGGGAAATTGGGGAGCCCTGCTCCAGTTGCCACCACTTTTTCGGGGGGATTATTAATGATGAATGCTCGAGATGGCAGCGAAATGGTGCGGAATGTCAACCGGCAATGTCTGGCCAAAAAAAAAAAAAAACGACCAGGACCGGAGTTGAAGTCAGGAGATTTAGGGTTGGATTAGCGACTTCAACTGGCCCATGTATTACAGGATAATCTTAAAATTCATAGTTGCAAATTGGCACAGAAAACCTTAATATTATATAATTAAATTTTCGTCGAAATATTTAAGGACTTTACGGTAAGCTAACAACTTTAGTTTATAGTTTAAAACTAAAGTCAAGTTTTGTAAAGATTTTTAAAAATAATTATGTATAACTTATTTTTTAATCAGAAGAATTTCAAGAAATTATCAAAGCAGGTAACTGAGAAGGTTCTTAAATTTAATGCTATTATTATTGCCATATATAACCCAAAAAAAAAAATAATAATTGATATTTATTAAGTAAAGGGAAAATAAGGGGATAAATTCCAAAGAACTCGAAATAAACTTGACGATAATCCCTGTGGCTTATTACCAACCCTTTATCTGTTGCAAAACATTCAATTCGAAAAGGCAAATCCGCTCCTGGGTTAGCCTGGAGAAGGGTTCGGGTTCTACTTCTCTGTGGGTTTTTGGGGGGTCAGGGACATCGTCTCAATGACGTTGACACTGCTGATGATTATGAAGCGATATGAAATTGATGCCAATGATGTCGGAGTGAAGAGTCAAAATGCCACCCAGAAAAAGGGGAGGGTCCTCCGAGGCAGAGCCTGACCCGTTGTCATTTCCTGCAGTCCATCGGGGCGATTGAAACGAGGGTTGAGTTCGAGAGTTCACCCCCTTTTCCATGGCGAGAAAGGGTTCTGGCAAGGTCTGCGGTCTGAGAGGTGTCAAAATCATCAGAAAAACCACAGGACCCAGTCCACAGGATGAGGCAACAGCAGCAGTGCCTTTGCACTGATAAAAAATTGTATTAAATTAGAGAGCTCGTCGTCTTCATCTTTTTTGGGATTAAATTTTTATTGGCAGAATATCAGCAGAAGAGGCAGCGGCAGGACGATGTCCTGGCTCCACACAGACACACACACATACAAACACATCGAGGAAATTTATTATTGGGCATTAACGGGTTATGTCGGTGTCGCCTGCTTCCTGCATTCGCAGAGATAAGAATTTATTTTTTGGCTTTGGCCCATTTCGAGTTTAAGCTGCAAACTTATCGCGGATTGAGCAGCGGACAAAATGGACGAGCGGACATCGGACAGGCGACACTCGACAGGATGTGGTTAGCTTTGGCAAGATTTTTTCTTTCCAAATGATAGAGTTTCTACATGGGCTTACCTCTGCTGTCGACGGTCATGTCTTCTGTGGTATCGGAACAATCACCTAGAAAAAGATAGAATATAGTTTGGAATTAGTGGGATAATAATCATAGAATAAAATAATAGCTTAGCAATAAAATAGGTAAATATATAAATAAATTAATAAATAAATAAATTAAGCTAAGTTCCATTTAAGATCCATTCATAAACAATATTACAACATCAGTTTATCTCATATCCATAGGATATTCATCAGAAATATGATTTTTATGATTATATTATGATCATTAGGTAATTTTATAGATACAAAATATATTTTAACCAAGTTTCTATCTTTTTACTTGTTGCTAATTAAATATTTTCATTTCCTAAGCTAATAATTTAAGTTTCCAATCAAATATTAATATTTAATTGCAGCAAGTTGAGGTGTTAATATGAAACAACCTCTCAATAAAGCTCAGATATAATTATTTATATTGCCTTACTGAAAACTATAGATGCTGGTTGGGACAAGGTCCAAGTAAGAGTCCGAATTTCATGGATACTTTTCGGGGGGCCGCCCAAAGGTCTTTGGCTAATAGTCGTAGATATTTATCGCAGATAGTTCCAGCCAAATGGCTCTCGGAGCTCGATGCTCGATGCTCGGTACTCGGTGCTCCGAAAGCGATAATAATTGCTGCGAGGGCCGCTCATTGTTTGTACAACCATTCCCAGTATCTGAGTATCTGGGTATCTGAGTATCTCTGGCACTCTTGGCCCAACTACGCACAGTAGTAGATATAGTTGGTTGCGAGGCCGGTGTCCAGGCCTTCACTTCCATTACTCCCCATTACATCCCCACTCTATATGTATATCTCTTGCTCCTCATCCAGTCCTCTTTGTGTTGTTTTTCTCATTTTTGATTATATTTCGCTGATTATTCACTTCGAAGGAATTATAATAACAATAATAACAACAATCCGCAGAATTCCTTCGTTTTTATTTCAGCTTCTTCCTCGCTCGCTCGCTCGCTGGCTGGCTGGCTCGCCGCAGATTGCAGATAGCGAGGCACACACACACTCAGATACGGATACCCACACTCGCAGAGCTGCAGATACATGTGAGCTCAGCCGGGCTGAGCTGAGCTGGCCGTGGAATGAATGTGAAGCCACACAGCGCAGATAGGCGACTGATAAGCAACTGAAAGCTGGCTGCCATGGACGCGGACGCGGACACAGACTTGGACTTGGACTACAGTGTCGGCCAACGAATATGTCGGAGTCAGGAGGGGCCCTTTCCCGCTTGGTCTCTGCTTCTCTCTGGTTTTCCCCAACTGGCAACGTGTGTAGGTCCAAAGGCTGCCAGCAATTGGCGGGATTTCTGCAGTTGTAACACCCACACATGGCTCACAGGTTGAAATTAAGCGGGAAAAGTGTTTAAGCCAGGCTAAAGTGTGGCTAATATGGACAAGTTTTTATAGGAAAATAGTGGGAGCCATTAATCGTTTAAATAATAAACTAATTTTATTATATTCCACTCAAAGATAGTTTAATTTTTTGTCTGTTCTATTTTCTAAGAATTTTTAGCTGGTTTTATTTATTTACCTAAACCTCCTGTTAAATAGTTCGAGTCAAGCTTGTATGTGCTGAACATTCATAAGGTATTTCGATGCTTTCCAAGAATAAGTTTAACAGATTCACTTTATTTCTTTATTACAATTTATTAAGAAATAAAGTGAATTTTATTCAGAAGTATTTCACAAAAATACAACTTAACCTCCAGTTAAAGTTGAGTTAACATCACAAGATATGTGTTTGTTTTCCAGGAATAAGTTCTAGGCTAAACTTTCATTTCTTAATTAAGATTTATACAGAATAATCTGAATTTAATCTTAATTAAAAATTTAGAATACTGAATGAATGCAAAACCATGTAAATGAGTAATAGGAGGCTTCCATGGAAACTATGAATATTTCAACCTGAACCTGTTTTAATTGTTATCAAAAAGGTCAGCTTTTTGCGGTTTTGAAGTTAGAGAATTTCTCTATAAGGATTTATTTAATTTCCTGGCTTCTCAGTTTGTTTACGTTCCTTAACCCGGTTAAAATCGCTTCTCACCTCTGGAATTGCTGCTGAGCATTGTTGTCATATAAGGTAATCCACTTTTGGCTGCTAATCCCGGCTTAGGTTAGTTGCTTCTTCAGCGTTTGGTTTATTCACTCGTGTGTGTCACTCACTCATGTTTCAGCTTTCGGTTTGAGCTTGACTCGAGGGTCAATTATGTTGTCACTTCACTTGGCTTCCCGATTCTCGCTTCACTTTATTCGAATTTCATTAAAATTTATTCAAATTTTCGTTATGACGAACGTATTGTGTTTCATTCAGCTTTCGCGTGGTGCTCGTGCTCGTACCGCTCGTGGTTGCTGCTCGCTCCGCGTTCCACAGCCAACTGAAAGTGAGTAATGAAATTTCATGCGCCGCGTCTCTCTGTGTATCTGTGAGATACAGATACAGGCGGCAGCGGACCGAGCGAACCGAGTGACGATGACGACGCCGATGACGACGCAGCTCTCTGGCACACGGACTGGAGCGGAGCGGAGAGCGGAAGAGTGAGGTGGAATCCAACCAGCTGATGTTTGTTGATGCCGGGCAGAGACCAGAGGCCAGAGTCTACGGGGGGACCGGGGAGGAGGACGAGAGACCGGGATGTTGTTTATCTTTCGGTTGCCAGCGTCTGCCAGAGCGTCTATCTGCTGCCCTATCTTGAGCTGGACTCGAACTCGTTCTCGCATTCGTACGGATTCGTATGGATTGGGATTCGGATTGGTACTGAAATAAGATATCGCCAGAGACCCAGAGACAGAGCGACCGAGCGACCGACGACGCTGCTGCTCTGCGGTCGACTTCCTTCGCTCGCCTCGGAATTATTCGAAACAAAAACTGATAAAGCACTGATAAGAGCGCAGCGCGGCGAGCGCAGAGTTAGATAACATCGCGGGCAGCGGCTGTGGCAGAGAACTCGGAGCTGAAATAAACTCAAAACCCAGCCGAGCCGAGCTGAGCTGAGCCAACTGAACCAGCAGCGAACGGATACAGATACACACCGACACACACTCTGCAGATACAGATACCAAGATACACTCGCCGAGGGTGTGTGTGCCGGTGCTTGTGTACTGGTGTGCCTGTGCTTGTGTGTGCGCGAGGGAGATGCTTTTCAGCGATATCGCGTCTACGGCTAATGGAATTCTGATTATTGCTTAGTGATAAGCGTTTTGTGTTTAATTGTATCTCTGTATCTGTATCTGAGTGCACTGAGCGAAATGGGTACAAAGAATGTGTGGCTACATTGTAGCGTGCATTCAGGGCAAATACTACTAGGTAACTCCTTATATACAAATATATCATTTAACTAGGTCTTTAGAAAGAATCTACACTTTCTGTTAATTAATTAGGTGCCTAGTAAGTTAATGATAACTATAATTTTAATTTTAAAGATCAAGCTCTTGTTGTATCAACACAGTGAAAACCCCTTTTATTAACTAGCTTTCTCTGAACGCATTAAGGGTATGAAGACTTTCACGAAAAACAACTTGGGAATTATAGAGCCAAAATACGACAAAATTAGTGCTCCCAAGTTCTATGCTATGGAATACTTTTACCTGAAATATGAATTCTTTGAATCTTTTTCGACTTTCCTTACAGTGGGATCTCCGTTCCCCCGTGGGTTATCAGTCACCTGCTCCATCCCCATCGACATTCACATCCACATCCACATCCACATCCACATCCACATCTATCTGCATCTGCATCTGCGTCTCCATCATCTCCAGTCTGCAGTTTTTGGCTCACGGGGGCTTTTGTTCCAGCTTTTTCTCAGTTTTCCTTTCGGGGCTTATCGCCCGCCGTAGATCTATTTTTATGCTGCTTCTGCTACTCTTTCTCCTTCTCTCCTGCTTCGCGGCACTCCCCATCTCCGCTCCGCCTCTTCTGATTCTTATCGGCGTTTGGTTTATTTCCATTTCCCTGGCAACTTTGCAGATGCAAAAAAACGTTTTCTTCTTTTTCCCAGCGATAACAATCTCCAGAGGTTTCTCTTTCTCTTCCTCTCCAGGCCTGTTTGCCAGAGAGACAGCTCTCTCCTCTCTGCTATCTGCTCTCTCTTTGCTATCTGCTGCTCTCTCCTTTGGCCATAATCAGCTGTTGTTGGCAGCATTGCCAGCATGTTGCGCATGCGTTGTTGTGGCCGCCGCACCACCCCACTCCATTCCACCCTGGCAACACTCCTCCTCCCGCTGTTGTTGTTGTTGTTGTCTGCTGGCTGCCTTTGCGACGATTATCTCGTTTTGCCATTGTTGACTTTTAATTAGATTCATTAAACGTGCCGCTTGCCGCTAACTCCCTTGCAACCCCCTTGGCGGCACCGCTCCCGCTGGAACCATGGCACGACTTTGAGATACCCTGCCAAAATAACCATGAGGTATAGATAGCGCAGCAGTTCAGGGACGCATAATTATTGACCTACGTGAGTCAGAAAATAAGTGTTTTTTTTATTACAAAATGCATTAATTTTAAATCTGGCAAATTTTGATGCATGTTAGGTAATATTTAATTGTTTAGCAAATTTTTAAAATGATGAAATATTTTAATATTAAATTCAATGATGTTTTTTGTTTTTTAAACATTTGTATTTACCTTCTAAATATTTGGTTTTATTTATTATTTAAATTACAAGAAAGAAAAAAACAGGGGTGCCCAAACGTAGCACCCAGGCTATCACTCAATTTTTGAGCTTAAAGTTGAATACATTTTAATAAAAGTATCCTTCAAATAATAATATCAATAATATTTTTAAGTCCATCAAATAAAATGTTAAAAACTAAACTTGAAAGTTACCAATTTATTTTATATATTTCCAAGGGTATTCCCTTGTTCGTTCACCTCTAAAGGGATTATTATCAAACTTTTAGCCTTTCTTGCCGCCTGCTTATGTGTTAGAATATATTTTCCACAGTTTGTGGGTGTTTTTTATGTTTTCTTTTTTTTGTTTGCTTCTGTTTTGCAGCTTATGCAGCGATAAACACTTCATGCGTGAATATCTGGGAAAGGTTTTTTGATAAATGCGCGCCCGCTGCGGTTGCCTCGCGTTGTTGTTACTGCTGCTGCTGGTTGTTGGTTGTTGGGGTGATGAACTGCCAACACTTGCCCCTGTCTCTCTCGCACCTTTCCCCATCTCTTTCTGCTCTGCCAGAGGCAATTGTTTAGCAATTATGTTGCTACAAGTCGCCATACATGTGTGTATCTTTGTGTGTCACTGTTGTTACGTGCTCATTTATTGACATAAATATGAACAAATTCGACAGATCAACGTCTGCTGATTGCACTACATCGAAAAAGCGTTTTCAAGAAAATATGCTAAAAATACAAGGCAGCAGCAGCAGCAGCAGCAGCAGCAGCAGCAACAGAAACAACAACAACTACAGCAGCAGCCGCAACGAGAGTGAAATATTACACCGAAAAAAAGTTGATGAATATGGGGGTTTCACCTGAACTGAGAGATAGTATCCGAAGAGCAAGATAAATGCAGTTAAAATAAAAAGTTTAGTGATATAAGGTATGATATATAAAAAATAAATCATATTTATTTAATATAGATAAATAAGGCAATAAAAACAATATACTCTTGAGAAAAATGGATAATATTCTATTGACGGAGCCCCTTCCAAAAAATTTAAAGAAAAACACATATATAGGAGGTGCTTCAACGGACATTTGGGTATAAAAATTATTTTGGGGACGCTCTTAGTTTAGCCACAATAAATCTTTAAAGTTTTGCCTAATTCCCGATTGGTACACCCTATCTATGTTTTTTTTTTTTTTTAATTTTTTGGCAGGGGCTCCGTTAATAGAAAATTACCGAAAAATGTAATGGTTGTTAAGCATTAATTGTAGTGAGAAGAAAAGTGTGTTTTTATATTTAAACAATTTCGTTGATATTATTTGAATCTTGTCTAGAATTAAAGAAATGGAACATACACTGTAAAATTCATGTAGATTTCATGTGGTGAATTTTCTACAGATTTCTGCACTGAAGTTAGAAATCAAATTAAAACTTTGAGAAATATGTATAAACTGAAATCCAGCCGAAATGTATATTATAACAATTGCTTAATTTTTTTAATGTAAAAATATTAAAAATAATTATAAACTTAAGAGTAGTTCCAAATCCTTAAATTTTTTCCAATGTCGCTTTTTCTTGTAATACACATTTCAGTGTCTTAAAGGCTGCAATTGCGAATGACGCGGCACTTGGAGCCACACACACACACAGGCACCCCCGCTTACCCCCTCTCCCGCTGACCTCGATGGCCCCCGCTCTGCACCCCACCACCGCACAAGCGAAATAAAACTCCGCTGAGAGCGCGCAGATGCAAGCGAGTTGATAAGAGATCCTCACGCTGATAAAATGAAAAAGGCAAAGGCAAAGGCAGCAGCGAGCAAACTCACAGTTGTTGCTTGTTGTAGTATTTTCTGTTGTTGTTTTTTGTTTTTTGGGGTTATTTCTACTTATGCTATTGCTGTCTCCCTCGCCCGTCCGTCGCTTTTATTTCATTTCGTTCGCTTTTCGGTTAGATGCATCGTTAAGATTATAGCTCTGGCAGCGTTTGTTGCTGTTGTTGTTGTTGCGATTGTGGCAACAACAATGAAAAAACATTTATCATGAAATAAATCTACTTAAGTTTTTTTTGTCTGCTCTCTCCCCTTCTCTCTCTCAAACTGCTTCTTCTTCCGTTGGAAACTCCTAAAAAAAAATTGTTGCTGTTGTAACTCGAAACTCGCACATTATTTTTTTAAGGGGAGCGACGGGATCGGTGTTATATAATCCATGGTTGCTCAACTCATTTCCACCAAAAATAAACGATAAAAACACTGAAATTGTTCAACCTTGAGACTTGAAGCCATCTCGCTCCCGCTTAATGCGCCTCTTTTTCCACACAGACACAGCAGGTGCCGAGCTGCTGACAGTTTCCCTTCCATGTTCCCTTCCTCATACCCTACCTTCTCCCTTCCTTTTTCCTCTGTCTTTTCACCACCCACATTTTTAATTCACTTTTGGCGCCCGAGCCTGCCTGCATATTTATGAAGTCTGCCAGATAAGCGATGACTTCATTGTAGCGAAATTAAATCAATTAACATAAGCCAAGGTGCGAGCTAAGCCTGCTTCCCTCTTGCCCGTTTTTATCTGTGTTTGCCACCTTGCCCCGGCTCCCAATTAACTCCCCCCACTATTGCGACGCCGCCGCCACTGGGCTAATCTAGCAATCAATCAAAGTGATTTAAATTTCATGCCGCGTATCTGCGCGCCACCACCAGAAATTATGGCGCAGCTCCCAGCACAGACAAAATACTCGCACAGCGTACACTTCTGTAAAATCACGATTAAGAACTCAACTCAGCCGAAAGGCCAGACAGAATTTTGAGTTATTATCGCTGGAAAACAGAGAGCAGAAGGCAGACAGGAGCAGAGGGATCAAAACCACAAATGAGATGTGTCAGAATAGATACGAAATATATATAAACCTATTTTACCCGTATTGGTGGGGTTAACAGACTTGATAGATTATTATTTAAACAATTTAAGCGAATAATAGAGGAAGTCAAAGAGGAACACAACAAATAAATATAAAAACGAATTGTACTTACAAATTAATTAAGGATAGATAGAACAACAACATAAGAACCATGTATTTTTAGACTCCTTATAAAGATATTTGAAACATTAAATATTATTTTATTAATTACAAAAAATACAATCCCCAAAAAGTATGCTATAGTTTTTAGCAATTAGAAGCCGAGTATTAAATGGGCCTTTCATTTTTGTTTAGTTTCTGTTAAAAATATTTTATGGATCCATATTATTTCTTAATTTGGTAATTAAATTTTTATTGAATCTAATAATAGTAATACTAATTTATTATTATAAATAAATATATCCTTATTAATTATTATAATAATCATTTTCATTCCCATTTAGTCAGAATTCGTCTCATATTTTTCCCACTCATAAGCAGATCCTGCCTTCCCTACCGTGAATGTCCATTTCTACCTGCTCTCCTGTGACTCATTTATCCGCGGAAGATCATCAATCGCTTTATGGCCATACCAGCTCCTTGATTTTCTAACGCCAGATCTTCAATCTATGAAATGTATATATGATGGCCGTGAGTAATACGAAACCGCAGTGGACTCGTTTTATTGACCTCCTTTTTTTCTGGCCCTTTAGGCTACTCCAGCGCCATTCAGAGGGATACCGGTCCCAGTTTCAGACCAAGTTCGAGTTCGAGTTCGCTAAGTGGTCATAAAATATGCTTAATGCATCAGGAAGCCGCCTATATACTCGTATGCGGGTGCCACCACCGCTTGCAACCCCTTTTCAGCACGACTCTCCAGGCTTCCCTCTTCTGTTGTCGTAAAATCCTTATCGGCGACTCGGCTCCGCTCCTCAGTCAGTCATCCCGGTTGGTAAGTGCGAGATTAAAATATTGGATAAAGGCGGCGGCAGCAGAAATGCAGCACGGCGGCGCGATAACGAAAAAGTGGAAATGGAAATGGAAATGGTAACGAAACGTTCCTTGTCGCCGACGTCGCTCTTTCAAAAATATATATATATATATATATATTCCAGCGTTATCGACACTCGGCCTGTTTCTGTTTTGAATACTGGGCCTGGCCGCCTCCTCGGTTCCTGTCGGTTTGCTCGCTTTGCTCGGTTTCTTTGGGTAAGTGAGTGATAAACACGAGTTATCGCATCAATTAGTTCGGCGTCAAGTTGACGTCGTTAAAGGCAGCCCAAACAAAGCCCGAACCCGGGACCAAGGCCCAGGGCACCGCGACTCGACTCATTTTCGATTCCCGACTCCTGAGAGGCGAAAGTCAAGCCGGAATGCCATAAAACCCAAGTCGCGGTCCGCGTCGGCCGCCGCCACACAGATTCCTTAGCCAATTGTGTTGCCAAACAATAGCAGGGCCAAAAATAGCTAAGGTAGGCACGCAAAGTGGCCAGAAAATAATCAGGATGTGATCATAAACTAGGAAAAAATTCGATATAATTTAGATAATAATAAATAAAATAATTAAACATTATTAGAAACAGATTTATAAATTTATAAATCAATGCCTCTTGAATATACTTCAAAAGATCATCTATATCTATCAAATAGAACAAATAAATATATAAAAGGCATGTGCTACTTTATTTAATACTTTTAATACTTTTTTGCTTCATTAAGGACATAAATCCTCACCTCAAAATTCAACTTCCTCGTAATATTCTAAACATGGTACTGATGAAGATCTTGGCAAAAAATAATAATAAATAAATAATTAAACATTATTAGAACCAGATTTATAATTAAATATGTAAATTAATGCCTCTTAAATATACTTAAAAGGAGCTTCTACATCTATAAAATACAAAAGATAAATATAAAAGACATGTGCTACTTTATTTAATATTGTTTGCTTCATTAAGGACATAAATCCTTACCTCAAAATTCAATTTCCTCGTAATATTCTAAACATGGCACTGATGAAGGACTTGGAAAAATCCGAAACAGCTAAAAACCTAAATTATCAACACTGTTGGCCACGCCGTCTTTCGATATTTTTTAAGGCGCGGGCGCGAGGCAACGTTGACAAAAGTGTCAATGATCCTATAACCGATATTGAGACAGCGCCGTCTCTTTCTCTGTGCCACCACCTTTCTCTCTCTCTGTCCTGGCCTGTCGCCATACGCAAATTGAGCCCGAAAGTGGCTTGTAAAACATTAAACGTTTGCTGGCCCAGTCGCCAGTCGCCGGTCGCCAGTCATCAAATGAGCAAATGACGAGGCGATGGCGATGCCGATGTCGATGTAGGAGGGCCCCGTGCTATGCGTTCAGGTAGGGAGAAGAGACGAGATGCAGATACAGCACACGGCCGCAGCCAAAGCTAATTGCTCTGGTGAGTCCGTCTGCCTCTGTCTGCATCTATGAGATGTGCCTGGCCTGCCTCTCAATCGATGCCTTTTTGGGTGCCTGCTCCTGTCAGCGGTGCGTCAGGAGGAGGAGATCTCGAGTGGATAACGGGGCACGGAGGCGACGGCGACGGAGACGATGACGATGACGCTGAACGACGACGTCGCTGTTATCGCAGCCGGAAGTGCCATCATAAAAGGAAGGTGCAATAAAAATATTTTACACGCTCGCCATCTCTCTCTGCCTCGCTCACCTCAATGGTAATATGGGAAATGGGTTTCGAGAGTGGGAAAATACCTCTATTGGGGCGCCTCTGCTTGATCAGCTCAATTGGCAAGGAAGTGGAATCTGCGGAAGGACAGACTGTGACGAATGCGGGAGTACCCTTAAAAACGCAATAGAGAGATGATCCGGAAAGGCGGGGATGTTGGGAATATTTTAAATTGATAATACATTTATTTAAGTGCAGTTTATGCTTTTTAAAAATATTATTAGTTGGCAAAATATGATAACGAATTCATTAAAAGCCTTTCAATTTGAAAAAAACACTTAACTATAGTTTAAAATACTATTTATAACCTGATAGTGTGTAAATATTACTCAGTACCTTAAGGATCACATAGGTCAAACAT
This sequence comes from Drosophila lacteicornis, assembly GCA_008044355.1. NCBI lineage: Eukaryota > Metazoa > Arthropoda > Insecta > Diptera > Drosophilidae > Drosophila > Drosophila lacteicornis. The sequence goes on from VNKF01002150.1 coordinate 35,780, forward strand.
TCAACTTTAGGACAAATTGTTTGTATTTCTTTTCCTTTTGGCTTTGTAATTTATTCTTATAAATTCCTTAACAAAACCCCAAGCTTCCTTCTCTAGCTGATATACCCTTCTTCAAGACTCTGTTCCCAACAGTGTCTCACTGTCTCAATCGGAGTAGAGGCCACCCTCCCCCTTCAACTGATTCACTACCGATTCCGATTTCTCCCCGAGATGCAGAGAGAAGGGCGTCACGCACACATGTGAGAGATGCCAAGAGATGTGAGATGACAGCGAAGGCCTCATCGGAAACGTGGCTGTGTGTGCTGTCCTTATCAGCTTGGCATTCCTCGCCTGCCTGCTCCTTTAGCAGTTCTTGAGAGTTGCCATTGTTGGCTGCTCCTGCTCCTGCTCCTGCTACAGCTACTCTTCCTGTTCCTGTCCGCCTCCAGTATCCTAAGTGCGTGTGTGACTCGAGGAAGGGGAAACGTAAGACTGACTCATGCCCGAAAAAGTGTTTCTGGGGTCGCACCATAAAAATCATAACCATTTATGTCCTGCCTTTCGCCTGCTCACTTGATGATGAAAGTGAGCTTTTGGCCCCGAAGGCTCCTCTGGCAGGGACTCATCATCATCATCATCATCATCATCATTCGCATTGAGAGAGATCCCCATCAGCGAAAGTTTGTGTGGTCAACGAATAAAAAAGCATTTGTCCTGCTTGCTAAATGTCCTGTCCCTCAACGAAGGGGGAGTTCAAGGTTCAACTTTCAAGGATAATAACAATTTTCGTAAATTACAAATTACTTGCAGAGGGCGCTAGCTGTGGGTATTTGTTTGTTTGCTTTTACAATCTAGGGAAAGTCGGTAAGTAATAAAATTGTTAAGAGGAAAGAATAGTTTTTTAAGGGGATTTTTTAATGCTTTTAAGTTGATTGAGTGTTTAATTGGTAAGGATTAATATTGAGGAAGCTTATTCATAATGTTTTGTATTTTAGAAAAGCATTATAACCATTTGTAATTTTAACTAAGCAAAAATAAATTAGATAAATGAACAATATTATTTTTTGACAGTTCTTAAGAAAGGAATTTCTTTGATTAAATTATTAAATAACAATTCAGGCTTGTATTTCTTTCTTTTTTACATAGTTAAAACTTTCATTTATTCCCTAAAAATATTCAATAAATTCCCTATGAACCGTTACAGATCCTTAAGCCTCTGATCTTAAAAAGCAACTTGAATAGACATCCCTATTTATGTTTCCTCGGCTGTAAATAATTCATGTTCATTAAAGCAAAAACTCGGACACGACGCACACACATAAATCGCTTATCCTTTATCCTGTTGCTCGTTTTGGGTGTGTGCCTGTGTGTGACTGGGCCAGGATGATAAATCCTCATCCGCCCCGCCTCTCCTCTCCCGCTCTCTGTGGTGGCCAGCGCGACTGCAGCCGGCCAAATGACAAACTGCAAGGATGAGCCAGAGCCAGGCAGGACCAAAAACAAAAACAAAGCACGCAGGACAACGCAGCGGAGCAGCTGATAAGGAAAGTTGTGGGTGGGCAAGAGCAAGAGCGTTTGTCTCAGTGTAGCGAGCGAGCCATTAAATTGACAAAATACCAACACACACACACACAGCCAGGGAGAAGGGGGCTGGCCACAAAAAGGACATTCCTCAGAAAGCCAAGCGAGAGCGAGAAAAACGAGAGATAGGAGGCAGCGCCATGCGCCATATTTTATATTTTACATTCTTATCGCAAAACTCTCACTCAGACATTCCCGTTCTGTGGGGGGGTAAGAGAGGAGAAGAGGCAGAGAAAGAGAGAAAGACAGAGAGAGAGAGAGCAGGAGTAGCTGGAGAACTGATAACACCCGGCGCTAATGGGACCAAACAATGCCAAATGGAGCAGCGCAGCACAACAGAGCAGCACAGAGGCGAGCTGCACAGCAAGGACACCCATCCTCACCCACACCCACACACTACCACAACAAGGACACACAACAAACAGGCAGGCAGGCAGGCAGAAGTCCCACCCAAAAACTGGGCTGGGCCCAGGTCTTATCTATGGCCATCAATCAGGCGAGCAGCGAGCGGCGATAAGCAAAAAGATTTTAAATGGAGTGCACACAGCCAACGAGAGGGAAAAGGAAAGGGGAGACAGTGCACTGTGAGGAAAAAGGTGTGCATATCAGGGGAAAATATAAATCTCTAAGAGTGTACGTATAAAGTATAATTTATAGTTAATTAGGTATAGTGTTAGCTTTGGAGAAAGTTGCAGTACAAGGCTTTCAGTTCAGAAAACATTGCCTACCTTTTGGGGCTGCCAAAGGGAAGTAGTGGCGATAGAAGTTGAAACTGAGATATTGACTGTAATACTTGTTGGATCGTTTTGAAATTTGATTTATAGTTGAAACATATAATAATTAATAATCTCCTCCGAAAAAATCAGGAACAAAAGAATTAATTTGCTTAGTATTCAATCTTTTTAAGAAATGAGTAATATTTTGTGCTTTAAATGTGTTGTATCCCAAGAAAATATAAGAATAATATTTTTAGAACCGTTTACTTCAAATTCAATTACTTATTTGGCTTTTAGACATTGGTAAGGTTTAAGTACATCAAAAAAGTGGAAATTAGTAAACCAAAAAAACTTACAAATTGTATTTTGTATGTTTGACCTTAACATCTTTTTAAATGTAAAAAGTTAATAATTTCAAAATAAAGAAATCTTGTTTGCTGCGATATAGGGTACCCATATTTTCCCTTAGTGTGTTATCAGTGGCAGACCCCTCTCCTCTCCCCTCACCCAACCCCCCTTGCGATGTCAGGAGCGCATCTCTGGGCGGGAATTGGGTGTAGCAGGGTTTTGTCCTACGACTGCTGGCAGAGATAAGCGAAGCTCAAACTGAATGCAGACAAGGGGGGGAGGGATAGTTCCTGGCCAGGTGAAGTCACCTCCACCTGCCTGCTCCTCCTCTACTGCCTCTCCTCATCCTTCACCTGTGATTCAGTGAATTCCATTTTCTGCGCTCGCGGCCCACGAATATTTTCACTTGCCGGTTTGGTGGCGTTGTCGTTATCAGTTTGCCCAGCGCTCGTCTCCTGCTCCTGCTACGAGGATGTGAGGCAGTGGGGTTTTTTGGGATGGAAGGACACGCGACAGGACACTGGAGGCAGTGTTGCTTATCGCACACATACAGGAACAAGTGGGGCGACGGCGGCGGCGGATTGGTGTTAACCATTCGCCGAGAGCATCGGAGCAGCATAAAGCAATCGGCGGCTGCAGGGACAGAAACAATGACAACCAGTTGACAATCCTTTGGCCCCCCCTCATACCCCCTACCCCCTTTGTAATCAAGGATCGAAGCTCCCTTTCTTTCAGTGTTGGAAAATGCGCAATTTTCGCATTGAATGAAAAATGAAATTGTTAAATGAAATGATTCGCTTTGGCATTGAGCGAGTGACGCCTCTTTTATGCATTCACCAATTGATTTTCAGCCACGCCTACACTATCATCAGTACCCATTCACCGAGCCACCTCCCCTCTGAGCCCTGTGTGTAGCGCCTTTACTTAATTAACTGAAGTGAAAATGGCGCCGCCTGCATGGAACCTGCTGATAAACAAACACATTTTTCGGCCTCGCCGGCAGGACGAAAAGACCAAGGGGAAAGGGCCCCAATGCGGATAGGGACAGTAGGGGGTAGTTCCCCGAGCTTATCGCTCTGTTTTGGAATGTGCCAAGCCATTCGAGGCCCCCGACATCCAGGCAGGCGGTAGTGGAGATAAGGCAGCAGGAACAGGGAGCAGGAACAGGGAGCAGGAGCAGGAGCAGGAGCCGAGGCAGGAACAGGCAGCAGGAACTACTACAAGCTTCTGCTCCTAGCTCTATTTTCGGGGCTTTCCACGGGGGACGGGAAGTCCTGTTCATTGCGTGTGTTTGCGATACCAAAAACACAACTCAGGTGACCAGAAGGGAGGGAGGTGGTAGAAGCAGGCGGGTGGCTAAGGGTAAACCCCAAAAACCAAACCAAACAACTATAGGAAAAGCCCTTGTTATCTGAAGAGGGGTGAGGGTGCTACTTCAGGAGTTTTCTATTTCCAGCAGGTGGTCAAACTAACTGGATTTCCATTAACAACCTTTTCTCACACCTTCTAACCTACATAGAGGTTAGGAGCAGACCAAAACTTAATGGTTTAATGGGGAAATACAATTTCTCTAATTTTTATCTTAGCAAAAAATGAGTTCAAATGGCTTATTAAATAGAAAAACTAATTATTAGCCTTATTTTCAGTGTCTAAGCTGAAGAAAAACACTTAAACTTGTATATTTTACAAGAAATAATTGAACAATTAATTTATATTAAATTTAAGACAACTAATTTCATAAAAAAATGTTTACTTACTAATATTGAATTCAATACATTATATAATAAGAAGCCTGAATGCCTTAATTAGTCACCAATTAAATACTTCAGCATGGATGAACTTAAGACATATTAATATTTTAATAATATGTAATATATTTTAATATTTTGTAACAAATTCGTCTATAATTACAGCTTAGAAGCTAAAAAATAAAACGATAAATTCCAGTCAAATTCACTCAAGTTCCCCCACAAAAGAGCAAGCTCTTGGCTCCACTCTGCTTAGCAGCATCCTTTTCGTCCTTTTTCTCTCTCCGCACACACACACACACCCGCTCCGCGCGCCGCGAAGTGCGTTTGTGTGTGTTGAATGGTGTGTGGAATAACAGGAGCCCAGGATCCAGGAGAAACACATTTGTATCTTGCAGATGCCGATGTGGCCGAGGCAGAGGCAGAGGCAGCGGCCGAGGCCGACACCGTTGTGTGTGCGTACTTTTCGGCGCTTGTTGCTCTCCGCTTGGCGCTTCCCATTTGTTTTTGGCGAAAATGTTTGGGAAATACTTGGCTCTGACCCAGATTACGCAATCGGAGAGAGAGCCGAGGTAAAAGAGGGGACAGCTGCTGCCGAGGTGAGGCTGCTGCGGCAGAACACGTGTGCTCAGATACAAGAGCTTTGCCGCCTTTCTGCCACGATATGGGCTCTGCATACCTTGGACTCCGACTCCGGCCAGGAGAGCGAGGGAGATGGCAGCGGCAGCCACGCGGGGAGTTCGTCAACGCTTCGATAACGATAACAACGCACGTGCAACACTCGCGAATTCACAAACACAACGCCGCCGATTAGGCCACGAGCTCAGCTGCTTGGCTTATCGCAGTCCCCCCCCCCCCGAGAGGCCTTATCACCAGCTGCACCTGCAGTGGAATATCAGCAGAAGCTGAGAAGCTGCAGGTGAATGGGATAATTATTAGAGCACACAGAGAGAAAAAGACTCTAGAAGGTTTTGTTGTCTCAGAAAATGCAGCAGAAAAGTCAGGGAATTTTAAGGAATTTTAGATAACCAAATAATTTAGCTCAGCTTCTACATTTGTTTTCATACTAATATATTAAATATTTATTGCCATTTTAATTATGCTTGAATTAATTTTTAACACTTATCTGAAGCTTGTCATAGCTATTCCTAATTTTCTTGATACAGTTAAAGTATTTCCGAGTCTGCTTTTAATTTTAGGATTTTTTTCCTTGCAGAAATTTGGCTCGCTGGCAAGGCAGAGGCAACGTTTTAATGATGATTGCCTCTGATTGATAACATATTTAATGCGATTCGCATGCCGCTGCCCATTACCCCTCATTTTCCCCTGTGTGTGTATGGTCCAGATAAATATCTTCTCGTTAATTTTTTCGTCTACAAAATTGTGGTTTATTTTTGGGAGCGAGATGCCAAAATACTGATAGCTCTGATGGATTCTTTGATGATAAGTCGGCGATGCTTTTTCTGCCGACAGGCAGATACATTTATTAATGCCTGAATAATTCATCAAATCATCAATTGATTGGGAAAAGCTCAGCAGAAGATATTAAATGGTACAGAAATTAATATTTCTGTGTTTCCAATTGCTTATTAAGTCCCCAAGTCTTGCTCGGAGTGAGCTATTCTCCTTATCAGATCGCTGAGATCGTTAGTTCCATTTACAGTCCAACTATGATCCATCCAAGTATCGTTATTGGCGCTATAAAGCCGCATGGTCTCTCCAACTTAATATGGAGATATTGAGAAAATTCGAAATGCAGAGTTTTTACGACTCGGGGCCATAACTTATGCACATATTTGTGACTTTATTTCGGGGCTCAGCCTCTCAGCCCCTCCCATATAATTCGTTTTGGGGTGTTGGATTACGCTTTAGGATGGGATCGGAGCGAGTATCGAGTATCGCTTAATATTGATGAGGCTGCCGTTGCGGCCGGGCTCCGAGGAGGACGAGGCGGAGATGCCAATGGTAATGGGAATCGAGTTGGCGCCCCATGACTAAATAACTAAATGTGCCATGCGAGCAAACAGAGTCATAAACTTCTGCTTTATGACCAAGGCACACACTCAGACACACTCTCTGAGCACACACACCTATACCTATGCGAAAGGTGTATTAGGCACAGTGGCGGCCAAAAATATAATTACCATATGTTTTGAAACAGCTTAAACTTAATTTTAAGCAATTTATCGAAATTATCGATATATTTCCCGTAATAAATATAAATATATCGAATATATCAATACTCTTTAGAACTGACAGAAAACTGAGCTTAAAATTATCAGTTTTTACATGTTTCATCGATAAATATCGATCAATTACATGCTATATCGATAATTATCAATGTTTCCTGGGTTATATTAATAAGCAAAGAGGTTTTTAAGTCCTACGTTAATTTTTTCTGTAATATCCGCCCTAAATCTAATATTAAAAAATTTACCTTTTAGAACATAATTAAAGCTTAAGTGTGAAAAACATCAAAATGATCGATATCACTGATGTTTCTGCATGTTATATCGATAAACATCGATATTTCTCGATGAACACCAATAAAAATCCATATTATTTTCAACTATTCTAAGACAATTGAAAATTTCATAAGTATTTAAATTTTTTGACCCTACTTTTTCGACCATAATTGCATCCATATTGGCATAATGCTGCATATATGTATATCGTCTGTCTATCGGGGCGAGCAACGCGCTTTGGGTAATATATCGACTATCGTTGGGTTAGGATCTCCTCTGCCGACCCATCTCCTCATCGTTTTCCCAGGAAAGCAGCCGAAACGAGTTATCGCTTAGCTGGCATCTCTCCCTGCTCCCGCCCCTCGCTTTTGCTACCAGCAGGATATTTGCCAATAAAAGCAAACTTTTTATAGACACGCACACACACACACACACAGACACACCATTTGGGGCAGAGCTTATCAATCAATCTTAATTAATCACAAGCAAAGATCGCATAAAACCGAAAAGGGAACGGGCATGCGGGGAGCGGGGAGCATGCCACACAGGTGCCCCAAACTGAATCGAAAAAAAAAGAGAAAGAAGAAAAAAAAAAAGCGCTCGTCATCGTCGGCATAAAACAAATCGATGAGCAAACCAAATCCTTGCCGGCAGTCGCGTCTCAGTTTTAGTTTTAGTTTCAGTTAAAGCTCCAGATTCAGGATTCAGTTTGCTTTTAGATTTGTATATCGAGTCGAGTTTGATACATGAAGAAATTTTAATAAGAAATGAGCAATACGGAACAGGATTTATGGATATCGAAACTTATCGATAATTTCTGAAATTCCAAGAAGCCAGTCCTAATGGGAAAAACTTTAATGGGTCCGGGATCTTTATATGGGGTGTATACAATGATTAAACCAATAAAATAATAAATAATATTGATTATAATTATAAATAATAAATAATATACATTTAACAAAGCCAACTACATACTTATAATAAACCGAAAACATTCAAATAATTCGAAAAAGTGAATTTGGCAATTAGAAAATACTTATAGAGATTCTGTCTTATAGTAATAGTAGTTTCTATTCATTTTGGGGCTTATCAATGCAATAACAAATACGGGAAAAATATATGTACATTTTCTATTTTACTTTTAGGTTTGATATTCGTATAATCTCAAAATAATTGATTAAATAATGTGCAGGTTACACTTTAGATTGAAAAACCCAACATTCAGTCGGATATTTAAGTATCTTTAAATGCTCTCTTATGCATTTTTCTCCCAGTGCCCGTTATCGCGTTATTCTCGAGTGAAACAAAAGGCAAAACCAGCGAAACAACGGCCAACGAGCCAAGGTATGCCAGTTGTGTATCTCTTCCCCCCTTTGCCCTGCCCCACACCTCCGCCGCCGCCGCCACTGATGACTGTTTGTGCCTCCACTTTCTGCCACACCTGCCGCCCCAGTTTTCCCTGGGCGAGCCAAAAAGCGAATGGACTTTTATCAACCGCCGCCGCCGTCGTCATCGTCGTTGCCGCCGTCGTTGCGATAATGAAGACGCCATCGGTTTGGGTTTTGGTTTTTGGTTTTTGGAGCAGGATTTCCCCTTCCTCCCAAAGGGAAGTTCCTCAAACAAAAGCCGCCTTGAAGCGCCACTCGAGCGCCACTTAGATGAGATGTCTTGATGTCTTGGCGGGGTTACCTTATCGCGAGCCACAGAAACAACAGAAAAATGAGGGAAATTTTCATTAAAATGATTTATGGAAATGCAAAGCGCGCTGCGTTCGATTCGGACCCGATTGGACTCGATTTGACGTAGAGTTTGAGCCCATCTGGTGGGCAGGTGACAAATGGTGGCATTTAGAGGGTTGGCTTGCGGTCCCAACTTTTGCCCATAATTAATTACAATTTAGTTTATTAGCAGCCACGGAGAGAAGGTTGCGTGGGGCACCAACTTTGATGTATCGGCCCAGATAAAGTTGACAAATTTTGCTTTTAAAGCCTCAACTAATGAGCTTGCATAGAGAAATCCAGAGCCCATAAATGTGGGCCCACAAAATGCCAACTCAGCTGTGACAACAAATCAAAAAGCCCAGCAATAGGCAAAAGGATCTCCAGGACGAGGCAGCACTTGCTGATTCAGCATCACCAGAGCACAGAGAGATTCTAGATGTCTGCCCCGAAAATATTAAAACATAATAATTCAGCTTATCGCAGCTGGAAAATCGCATTTAAAAGCGCGCAAAACTTGCTCATAAACAAAGGGGAAGCTGCAGAGGCTCAGAGGGCGTCGACTAAAAGGGAAACTAATGAAACAGGACATGGGCAGGAGCAGAGGAAGATGAGGGGCAGACAGAAAGGATAACAGGGCAGTCAAGTGAAAGCAGACATAACAAAAATACGAGGAGTTACAGGCTTAGTTTAAGACAAGTGATTGGGTTGCAGTAAGAGTGATAAAATAGGGGTAAAAAGCCTAAAATAACGAGATTATCTAGGAAATGTTAGTCAGAGCATAAATATAATCCAAATACCAATTGAATACCCTATAATATTATTTAAAAGTATTTTAACGTTGCTAAAACTGTATTTATAAGACCGGAAGTAGAAATATTATTTCCTATACAATAAATACTATGTAAGTTATAATTTAATTTTCAATTAAAATTGGTTAAACAGGGATTTTTAAATAGAAAAACACAAAAATAAAGGCTTATAAGGCGAAGCACGAATATAATTGAGGTTAAATAATCCTGAAAGATTTTAGTTGTATTTGTTTAAAAATTCCCGTAATTGTACTAAGTACTAAACCTTTTTAGCATTATGGTAAAGTAGCATTATGTACATATGAATTTCCGCATTTGTGTTTCAATTCCGCTGTGTCAAATAGAGATAAATTAAGACATTAAGACACAAGAAAATTTGGTTTAAGAAAAGAAAAGACTACGGTCACACTACAATTTTGGAAAATAAGAAAGCACATTGAAAAATTAAAACTAAGAAAATAAATCAAAGAAATCAAGAGTAATCCAGATAGAAACTACGATAACATAATATATTTCTTGGCAACATTTGGTGGTATTAAACTGATTAAAAATACATATTTTAATCAAATATTTTAATTTTTCAATTTTATATTTTTGTTAATATTGAAAACTTATTTCTACATTTATATAGCTAAAATCCTAAAGCTATATCAACTCCAAATACAACTCCTGGAGCCTTATTTATATCACCTCTTTAATGATATCTTTCCCTCGCTGCAGATGTATCTGTATCTCTGTGCATCTTCTCTCACCTTTTTTAGAGGCTTTTTGCCCTCTTTGTGTTTGTGTTTTTGTTGAGATTCGCGACCGGCATTGAACAGGCGCCCAGAAAGAGTCCCAGCAAAGAGAGAAGTCCCGAAAACAGAGAGCCAACAGAGAACCCGCAGACACAACGGAGGAATTTCAAAAAAAAAGAAACAAAAACAAAACAAAGAAAAAAGTGACGAGCGAAAGGAGAAGGAGGAAGCAAAGGAGCTGAGAAGGGAGAGTGAGTCAAGCACGCAAATAAAAACAGCCTCAAAAGATAAACAACAACACAAACACGCACACACACAGCCGTAGAAAAGCCGGCAAAAGAGAGAGCCACACCGAAAAAGGAGAGAGAGAGTAGTAAGGAGAGTGCGGAGAGAGCGAGCAGCGGCAGCAGCAGGTGGAGGCAATCGGAAAAGTATTAACAACAAACAAACAAACAAATAGCAACAACTCCTGGTAAACAATCAAGCAAACACACACACACAGAAGCACAGAACACACAAATGTGCAGTTTTTCACCTGGAATAATAAAAACAAAACAGAAGGAAACGCAATAAAGGTGTTTGAATGGGAAAGAGAAAGCAATAGTGTGTTTAATGGAGAGATGAAGGGTGGAGTTGGAGAGGTGGTGAGAAGGACCACTAAGGAGCTCCGTAAACTTTTGCTGCGTGTTTATCTTTTTATTTTGTTTTTATTTTTTACCTCAAAACCAAAAAGATAAAGAGCCTTTTCAGTCCACGTCCAGCTAATAAATCATTAAGGATACCAAGGATACCATAGGATACCCAGGATTTTAGGCGTTTTTTGGGTGGTACTTGCCTTGATTCCGCCAACTAAGCAACATTATTAAGCTTTTTCCAGCAAGTTTCTTAGTCCTGGGTCTCGTAGTGTATCCCTTGCAAACATTGATTCATGACTCGAAAATCCAGTTAAATATAGTGAATATTCCTCTAAACCGGCGTCACACAGACCGAGGAACCGAGAGAGGAACTGCAGCAACTGGCTTTTTGGAAAAGCCAACAAAATTTTATGAAACGTAAAACGGGCGATAAGAACGCCAAGTCAGGAAGGCACTGAGCGAAAGTTAGATTTAATATTTTCGTTAAATTAAAAGTAAAAGGCTTTAGATAATGGACATAAATGTAAAATTTTAAATATGTTTTCAAATAATAAATAGAAAAAGTAATATAAACAGGCAGGCCAATTACCATATTAATTTTATTATCGATGAACTGTATTATAGCATATTTTACTATATATTTATCGATCCAATTAACTAGTTATCGAAAATTAATCGAACATTACGTAATATATCGAAAAATTAATTGATCATAAATTAATATATCGAAAATTAATCGATTATTAATAAACATACTTAGCGAAATCGTAGATATCAAGAGAGATATGAAGAATATTTCCGAGATACCGTTATTTAATCGATCACTTCTTATCGATAATTAATTTATACATTTATGTTCGATTCTTAATAGGAATCCTAAGTTCATGATATGATTATAATGGTTCACAGATTTATTCCAAATTTAATTTCGCGATCCAATTAACTAGTTATCGAAAATGAATCGATCATTACGTAATATATCGAAAATTAATCGATCATAAATTAATATATCAAAAATTAATCGATTATTAAAACATACTTAGCGAAATCGTAGATATCAAGTGAGATATGAAGAATATTTCCGAGAAACCGTTACTTAATCGATCACTTCTTATCGATAATTAATTTATATATTTATGTTCGTTTCTTAATAGGAATCCTAAGTTCATGATATGATTATAATGGTTCACAGATTTATTCCAATTTAATTTATCGATCCAATTAACTAGTTATCGAAAATTAATCGATCATTACGTAATATATCGAAAATTAATCGATCATAAATTAATATATCGAAAATTAATCGGTTAATAATAAATATACTTAGCGAAATGGTAGATATCAAGAGAGATATGAAGAATATTTCCGAGAAACCGTTATTTAATCGATCACTTCTTATCGATAATTAATTTATACATTTATGTTCGTTTCTTAATAGGAATCCTAAGTTCATGATATGATTAAAATGGTTCACAGATTTAATCTAATTTAATTTATCGATCCAATTAACTAGTTATCGAAAATTAATCGATCATTACGTAATATATCGAAAATTAATCGATCATAAATTAATATATCGAAAATTAATCGATCATAAATTAATATATCGAAAATTAATCGATTATTTATAAACATACTTAGCGAAATCGTAGATATTAAGAGAGATATGAAGAATATTTCCGAGAAACCGTTATTTAATCGATGACTTCTTATCGATAATTAATTTATACATTTATGTTCGTTTCTTAATAAGTTTCCTAAGTTTCTGATATGATTAAAATGGTTCACAGATTTAATCTATCCTAGTACCACCTCTATACCCAATCCCTCTCTGTTGTTAATTTTTAATTACTGACCATTACTCTCTTTCTGGCTCACTTTAAGCACCTTTTCCAGGATCAGAGATTAGCACCTTGCCTTTTCCCGCCGTGTATCGATTGCATCCTTCTGAGCACACACACACAACAAGGAGGCAGAGGGGGGGAAGCAAGTCAGCCAGGAGTCGGAGTCAGCTATTATGCATTGTCATTACGAGTTGATTACGAAGTTTTAGGACGAGGATGCATGCTGAAGGAGCAGTAGGAGCAGCAGCCGGAGCAGCAAGGAATACTTGTTGTTGCCGAAGCAGGCAGCAGGCAAAAATGATACATTTTAATGCGAATCTTGATAGTGCCACAGAGATTGCTCTCCGAGTATAAAAAGGGCGGAGGAAACAAAACTTGCTGCCTTGCAGGAGCCGAGAGAGGGAGGGATGTCGGTAGGGAAGATGCACATGCTCCGGCAAATGCACACTGAGCGGGCAAGATAAGCGGTCCTCCCCTCGCACTCCTCCGTCGTGTGACAGCTGAAGAAGTTGTAAGCAAGCAAGAGGGATCCCAAGCGGGGGAAGGGAAGCCAGGAAATGTCTGCAATCACTTGAATATTGCATTAACAGGCACGTAAGGCACTCTCGCACACACACACCGAGATACAGACATGATTCGCGCTATAAAGACGTCGAAAAGTTTTTAGTTGCCTCCGAAAAGTTGCCAAAACGTTGCGTATACGTAATGCGAAAATTGCTCATACGCCACGCGCCTCTATCTCGACGTAAGCGCGCGCGTGTGTGTGTGTGTGTGTGTGTGCAACGTGATTTCCTGCAGGAAAAGGGCTGAAAAGTAGGATGCAAAATGCTTGCAACTAACTGATAATAATTCGCACACGACGAGGAAGAAGCTGCTGCACAGCCTGGCGATACGGATTAAATTTTAGATAATTCAGCGGCGACAATTTTCGGGTTATGGAAATGGTAAATAAACATTTTCCTACACTTCTTAATCATATTTAAATAAGGGTTTAATTAGATCATGTTTTGGAATAGTTTGGGGTAAGAATATATGTTAACGTTTAATATAAAGTTATGCTATTTTATTTGAAGCTAATTATTGAATTTATTTAGATTTTAAAAATTACTTTAAAAGTAAATAAATTAAAAATCACAATGTATTTTGTATGAAATAAGCTTACCCACGAACAAAATGTATTTTTAAAATATGTAATCACGCACCTGGAAAAAAAGAAATATTAAAATATTATTATTTGAGTTATAAATAATGTTTCATATTGAAATAATAGTATATTATCTTAAAAATAATCCTAGATGTGTTTAGGTACCTGCATGATCTAATTTAATTATTTGTTAATCAAAGAATTACAGAACAGATATATAACTCCTCTCATTCAAATTACAACAGTTAGCTCATTAAAATCTCGTTCGACCTATCATGATTTGATCTTCGTACTTCCCTATTTTTTTGTAAACTAAAAACCCAATCAGTTGATGAGATTTCGAGATTCGCGCAACGGGATAACAAGCCTGGCATTTCATGTTGAACAAAGTAGAGGTTTTCGCTGCAATCACCAAATGAGATCTGCAGCTGCAAACGTAGCTCGTTTCGTGGCTCCAACTAATTACACCCGGCTAGAACAGCACACACAAAATAAATATAAGCATCTCTAAACCATATTGGATCATATATACCCCCAGACTATCCCCGAAAACAAAGAGGGTGGGCCGGCGGAATGTAATTACTCGATGGTATCGGCTTACATTTTATTTAAATTCAATTTACATCAACCGAAAAACAATAACGAACATTTGTTGATCAAATTGCAATTTAGAAATGAAAATTCATAATTCCTGCGCCTACAATTAAGGTCCAGTGATGTGTAAACTGAAAAACTTTGATAATATTGTCAGCGTTTTCAATTTGCGCACAACAACATACAAAAACCACGTCACCGGCAGGCGGGCATAGCCACGCCCACACACACTCTGCAGGTTGTAGGTTCAGAAAGCACAAAAACAAAACCTAAAAAAAATATTGGAAAAACCAAAACAAATAAAGGGAACGAGAAGGAAACAAAGCGAGGCGCAACAGTTTTGTCCTCCGCACACAGAGGGAAAAACGGGTGAAAGAGGCAGCTTCATTCGAGTTGTCAACAAGGAAAAACCCCAACCAGCAGCGGCTGCAGCCGTTGGTAAAAAAAAGTGCGAAATGCAAAATGCAATATGGAATAAATGGAAATTTCTGCAACCTGCACACACACTCAGTCGGGGAAATGTCGTCGCGATTTCAATTTAAATGCAATCGATAAAGAGAAATAACTGCGGGCAGAGAAGGGAAACTAAAGGGGAAGGGAAATGGAGTGGAGCGAGAGAAATATATATAGATTACCCCTCCTTTCTGATTGATCAGAAACTATAAATCCAGAGACCAAATTTATGATGCAGTGTTTTAGTTAATTTAGAATATAACTTATATAAAGCATATATTTCAAGCCCTTAATAAATATTCATAGGTTGTAGAATGTTTATAAAATTAGAAAGTTGGCTAGAAAAACTTGTTGCTTGAAGTATATAACTAAAAATTACTAAATTATAACAATAAATTTAATTAGTATTGTGTTTTCCTTAACGAGAGTTAATGTTGATTTCTTGGGTATTTTAAATTTTTTATAAATATGTTAATTTAAAAAAAATGTATTATCAATCATTTCTTCATCAGAGCTCAAAAGCTTGCATTTTTTATCTTTAAAAAAGTGCTGAAAATTCTGGATGCAATTCCTGTTAGGACTTCTATATAAAGAGATTTCTAACAGGATTTTTATTATAGGTTGGTTATCTTAAACGTAATCACGTAATCTAACAGTTGCTTGCAAATTTTCCCGTAAACTTTTAATACCTAAAAACTCCTATATTTCCTGGGTTTTTTTATTCAATAACTTTTAAAAACGTGTAAAGTATTTCCATGGACACTCTCGATGGTTTTGATGGTCGCCTTAACTGAGCGTTGATTTGCCAACGCGATAATTGGCCAGATTCTCTCGCTGGCTCCCTCTCTCTCGGTTTCGGCCAAAGGCGAAAGGTGGCAGGAAAATGCAAATGTGCCAGGGGAAACGGCCAGAAACTGGTTTTTCCCCAGCCACACACACCTGGTGTGTCCAAGGACCAGCCAGATACCAGATATATCTCCTCCTCAGCTCTCCAGCTCTCTCAGTGCTCCTCGGCTGTTGTCTGATCGACGCACTTTACACTATCTGCCTTCGGAGATCTCTGCCGCGCGCTGTTGTGTCTGCAACCATTTTGAATTCGCTCTCCGCTCACACTATCTCAGAGAAAATAAAGAAGAAAATAAATAAAAGGGGAACTGGAGACCGGGGGCTACCCGGAGGGCCCCAGCTAGCGCTGATTGGTGGCCCAACTCGAGTGCGCCGCCCCAATCTGGTTTTACAGCCTCGGAGAGCACGGCCTCGTTCGTTGGCTGAACTGAGCTGAGCTGAACTGAACTGAGCCGAGTTTGGGCTTTCTGACTGTTGCGATGGGAACCCGCTGAGAGTCTGAGCCAAGTCGCTTTTGATGCTTAAACTAATCGCAGTCTTATCTGTCTGCAGTCTTGGGAAATGTGTGATTTTTTAAATAGCGAACTTTTGACTTATTGGGGATAAAAAATATGAATAGATCCAATTAGAGAATTATTACTGAACCTTTTAAGTTAAATAAAAAATTTAGAAAATAAAAAAATAAAGAATAATCCTTTGACTTAGAAACAGTGAAGTGAATGCTTTTGCAGTTTAAGTAATTACTTTTTTATAAGGTCATAAATCAGACAAGAAAACATTATGTAGAATTTATATTATGTAGAAATCTTAACTTTAAATATTTTAATGCGACTCCCATCAATGGCTTTAGTATTTTTATAAATAATATTTCCTGTACAAAAGAATGAAGCCTTTCTCCTCTATTTAAATATATGAAAGTGACATGAATTTCTTGCATGTTTTTCAGAAAATCGAACGAATCGAATGACAGCTCTTCCTTACTCATTATCTACTTAGTTTATGATCCTCTCAAGCTAGCACTCAGTACAACTTGATCATATAATCCCTACTAGTCCTTAAATAGTAAAGAAAATATAGTTTAATCTGAAATCTGTATCCCAGCCCCCCTTTCCTATTCCTATTCCCCACCGGCAGACGCCCCTGCCTGGCTGCCTGCTTATCGTTTATTAAAAATCAATTAATGCGATCATCAAAAACTGGTCCACTTAGAGAGCGCCGCACCGCGTCGTCAGCCTCATCCACAGACCAGATACAGATACACAGATACAGATTCGGCGAGCTATACAGAGACAACGAGATTGGGGGCCCGATAAGGCGCCTTCGATGACTTCATATATATGCCACAAAAGGCCAAAATCACACCTCGGACGAATATAAAAATCGGCGAGCACTTAAAGCAGACATCACATCTGCATATGGCACTGTGGCCAGTGATCACTGATCACCGATTGTCTTTTTGTGCGCCCCGAGGGGCTATAAATTATAAAAAGCCCGAGAGAGATATGCTGGCAATTTTATCGTTGGCTTTCCAATCGCCAAATCGAAATCCGAAATGGGATCGAAGGCACGCGGCGTATACGCAATTGTTATCAGCAATCGAAGCTCACAAATGTTTTTATTCTCTCTTTCCCGTGTGTGTGTGTGTGTGTGTGTGTGTCTGTGCGCGATTTCAATAAAATTAGAAATTTATGGAAATTGCCTTTCGGCTGAGATAACGCCGAAAAAGCCTCGGACAACAAAAGCCGAAAAATTTAAAAGCTTAAAACTAAAATTTGTCGTTAATGCGACACTCGGACAGCGACCGATTGGTATCTCCAGCGAGGGGCTTTCGGTCGGGGTTTTTGGCTAATGCAAAAAAGATATACGACTCTTAGGGAGATGGCATTGCGACGATTTGCATAAAAATCTGCGTTTTTAACCCATTTTTTCCAGCCACAGAAATCGCACAAGTGCCAGGAGGAGGAGGTGGAGGAACGGACAGACGGACACAATCAGATGCAAATCGGATGAGTTTGGCCTGTCAGCATTTGCAGTGTCGGTGTGTAAACAGTGTAAATATCAACAAACGAGCCAGCGAGCATGAAAAATTAACATAAGGGGAAATAATAGCGTTTTCAGCGTTTTTTTTTATACCGTTTATACCGAACCGAACGTCATCAGTCAGTGTCAGAGCAGCAGTTGGCGTTTTGTCAGCTTCCGTCTCCGGCTTTTTCGCCATTTTTACATTAAAAAATGCTTGCTTTTTTCGCCAAAGTTTTTGTGATGATATAAAAGAGCATTTTCTGTTCAGCGATTTTATTTGGAGTAAATAAAAAACACTGGAAACTATGGTTAAGAGGTATCTTAAGAAAGGTGTTATGGAATAAAGGCTTGCATGAAATAGTGTTTAAAATTTACTTTGAGTACTACAAATATTCTAGAGTTAATAGTTGAATATTATAAATATTATTAGATTAGATCTAAAAATCTGGTAGGCTTTTTGAAGATAGTTTACACCATGCATAATTTTAATCTTGTGTGTTTTAAAAAATATTTTAAATATATTTATATTAATGAATGCATGTGTTATTATTTTAGGTATTATTTTATTTATTAATTCCTCAATTAGCTCCCTATTTTAAATGTGCAAAAAATCTATAATAAAAGTAAGGTAATAAGGCAAGGGTATTATTTTAAATAAAGAAAAGCTTTCCCTTTCCATCTTTAATCTTATTATTATTTAAGGTAATTTTAACCTTTGTTTATATTAATTTAAAAGTACAGATTTTTGTATGCCTTTTGATTTGTTTTTAACATTTTGTGTTTTGTTTATTTTTATACTATTTAAAAAATGGATTTCGCTCTACGATATCTTTGCCTGCTATCTGCATTCACTCTCTTTTCCTCTCTCAGCTTCGTGGTTTTTTATGTCCGCCCACAAATTTATATGGCCCTCGATAAGTGCGATATAACCAGAACTGTACCATATACCATATCCAGGGATACATATATACGAATGTGGTACAAGCCTCGGCTTGGTACATCGGAAAAAAGAGTTTTATCGCCAGCGAAAGACGCCTAGAAGGGCGAACCAGATAAGGTACGCCCTCCTCTTTCTCACAGACCCGCATCACCGAAAAAAGAAAACAGAATAACCCCCGAAAACCGTTAAATAAATGCGGAAACAAAATGGCGGTCGTCTGGCAGCCGCTGCCAACCGATGATTGGCGCAGAGCTCGCGCCGCTTGTCGCCCTTATCAACGCGCAATATCAGTCCGAGGCTGATAAGATAAGCCAAGGTAACAAACATAAGGTAGCAGCCAAAGGCAGAGACCGCACTGCAATTGGCCTGCGACTAATGGCCGAAATGCACGCGACTCTTTTTTAATTAAAATATTAACAGTTGAGCCGCCGAGCTGGGTGAGTTATGAGCCCACGAGCCAGAGACTGTGTTAATTGCCAGTTGGGAATTTCGGGACCCACAATGGAAGCCCATGGGCTTAACCACAGAAAGTCGGGGGTCTTAAGTGGATATAAGACTTATACCTTGAAAAAAAATGCCACCATTTAAGGATTATATTTAGGAAAAATATCAAATTTATAAAAGTTTTATTTAAAGGGCTTATTGAATTATATTTAAATAAAAAGAATTGTCAAATACAACTTAAAACTTTAAAACTTTCTCAACATTTAAAAACCAAAGAAGTTCCTAATAAATTCCCCTAAAATTCCTCATAAAATAGTTCCCATTTTCTGGAAAATACCTTGGTTAATCCTAGCCATTAATCACACATTTTTCCCTAAAGAATCCTTTCAAAATACAATTGCAAAATTATCATTTCTTTTCTCCCGAACTCCTAACTGTTCAGGGGTTAACACTCCACTCCTTAACCGTAAGCAGCAAATCAACACCAAAGCCATGTTTAACCAAAACGAGCAGAGAAAGACCTCGTCCGAAATCCAATCAAAATGGAGAGAGAGAGCCCCAAACTAGCCCCGACTTCATCGCCATTTCATCTCCATTGTACCTAAAAAATATGGCTAAAAATGGAAGTTGGCCACGAATATCCGTGGCATCAATTTAATGTGGCAGCGAGCCAGCGCGGAGCAGTGGGAGTCAAAGCCCAAAATGATTTCAATGCAATTCGCACCTCATAAATCACGAAACGTGTCCCAAGACGACCGAGAAGAAGGCAGCGGAAAGTCGGAGGAAAGCCGAAGGAAGTTTCGGCTGGAGAGGAAGTGCAGGAGAGCGACTCCGAAAGGGTAGACAGGTAATGCGGTTCTCGTAGGCGTCGTGCCTGGCTGCTGCTTTGCTGCTTTGATTCGATAGCGAACTCTGGGATGCAATTTGTTTCGCTATGCGGTTGAGCCGCAAAAAAATAGAAAAAAAAAATATATATCTAGCACTAGACAACACAATTTGGGTCTTTTGGGAGTAATAAGTACAATGGAAGTACATTATTTTGTGGGAAAAGGGATAGTTCCGGAGAATTTGTCTTTTATAATTAGTATACTTCATTATTTTATTTTTTTGTATGTATTTATTACTTTTTAAAAGAGAAATCGGGTTTTTTGACTGTTATTGCTGTAATTTCCAACTAGTTCTTGCTTTCCACAGAAGGTGTCATGCCTTGAACGCTCTAAAAGTTAGCAAAGGATGATTTGTATGGCTACCTCAATATTTTATATTTATAAGATCAAAAATAGTTTTTCATCGCCTTAAGATGCAATAATTCCCTACTGGCTCTAGCTTTATATATTTAATTCATTTTAAATAACATTTTTTTGATAAGAAGTAGTTAATTTATAATTCTAGAAGAATTCCCCTTCTCTGTTGCTTAGTGTTGACCAAAGATCGAGTCTCTTCAGCCATTGGCGTATTTGTAACACTTTGGCCATGGAGGCCTCTACTCCGTTCTCAGATTGGAGGAGTTCGCTCTTGGGTCTCCTCGGCTCCCTAGTCCCTGCTTCCCTGTGGAATGTGTGGCCATTAATTGAAAATGCTTCTCTGGTTCTCCGCTAGCCAAGTGCCTGAGAGTCAGAGTCGAAGCTAAAGACGGGGCCAAAATGAAAGATGGTGTCGAATCGTGCACACACACCACACACACACAGCCAAGGCTGTGATCCGAAGACTATGATCCACACCAATCACGATGGCATGCAAACGCCTCCAGGGAGAAGGGAGGCCGCACCAAGAACCCAGAGAGAGAGAGAGAGAGAGAGAACCCAATGGAGAACTCGTGCTCCTCTGGCGGCTAAACTTTGCTGATCATCTCCCCGAGATGTGGATGCAGCGGCTGCGGCTGCGGATGGCCTGCAAAAAGCTAAACGAGCCGTGAAAGTGTTATAATGGGCAGTGGGAACGGTATCCCTTCTTCCAGAGCAACATTATTACACTGGCAAAAATACAGAGTAATCTAGATAAAAGAAAAAATTTAATTAAATTAATTCAGTCCAGATATAGTGGTAAATGTAGGAAATCAAAGGAGCATAATTCTTTAATTTATTATTGAATATTTTCTTATATTCATCAAAATAAGTTAAAAATTATTAAAAAAGAAGAACATAATTTTGGAAGTAATTATAGTATTTAATAGTATATATTTTTGAAGTATTCCTCATTTTTTAGTTTGTTTTTTCAGTGTCTTCCCTCCATCTGGCACCTCATAAGCTGCCTCTTATATGTTTGCCTTGGTTGTTAGTTCTGGTGTTGGCTCTGCTTTTATGTTTTCTGTATTTTTTTTCCACGTCTGGAGGCTTTATTGATATCATAATCATAATCGTTAATAGGCCACGCCCATATAGAAACTACAACCCATGTCTAGGAGCAGATAAGAGCTCATACAAGGAGGAGGCAGCAGCAGCAGCCGCAAAATAACCAAGATGAGAGGCGAATTTGTGGTTAATTTTCTGTGGGATAAAATAACAGAATAAATCACAGGCAATTTTAATGCAAATCTAACACCAATCTGACCCTCTCTTCGTGCGGGGAAATGTATCTACAAATTGTGTGGATCAACTGCAACTGCAACTGCCACCATTGCCACTCCTGACTCCGGCTGACTCCTGACCCCGGTGAACCAGCACGCTCGCTCTGCGCTTTTTCTGGCAATAACGTGGGCCCCAGCTTCGAAAACTATTTGGCTAAGCCCAAAAGGAAGGCTAAAAGCCAGTAGGAGGAGGAGCAAAGGGAGCAGACTGGGACTGGGATTGGGATTGGGAGATGGAGCTGCTCCACCATGCCAGACAAAATTAACACCTTTTTCCAGCTGCTGACTGGCGGAGCTGCACGAGCTGATTTTGCATTTGAGATGGACTCCCCAAAAAGGAGGCGGAGGCGGAGCAGGAGAAAGGAAGGGCATAAAGCAGGAGAAGGAGGAGGAGGAGGAGTAGCCAGAGCAGAGCGATTCCGATTCCGACTCCGAAAGAGAGGAGCCTAATTGGCATGCTAAACAAGCTGCGTTCAACACGATCTACACAAACCTATCAGCAGCAACAGTCGTCGTCCAGCTTGGAAAGGAAACCCAAAAAACGACACAAGACAGTGGTCACAATCCAGAGAAATAAGAAATAATATAACAAAGTTATAAACAAATAGTTCTGAAAACTTAAAAGTGAGTAAAATTTAATTTTAAGTGTTTATCCATTTATGCAATGCCAGAATTAGTTGGGAAATATAACATATTTAGGCGTTCAAAACGATGTTAATGTTAGATAATTGAAAATATTGAATTACATTCATTCATAGGGATAACATTTATTTTTAAGTGTTTATCCATTTATCCAATACTAGAACCAGTTGGGAATTATAACATATTTAGGCGTTTAAAACGATTTTTGTTTTAAGTAACTGAAAATAATTAATGTAATAGGGATAACATTATTATCATCCGTTGCTGATTTATACAACAGTCGCAATCTATGTCCATTTATTCGATGAAATAATCACTTGGGAATCATAATATCTTAAGGCGAAAAATATTATTTCTATAATAAGAACTCTTTGGATTTTAACAAAAATATGAAATAATGAATGTAAAAAATGGAAAAGCTAAAAAATGGGGAAATCTGTGCAATTATTACTTAATAATTGCACAGATTTTCATCCCTAATATAGTATAACTCCCCTAAGATATTCATATAACGATTTCTCGTCCCACTGTAACCATGTGTCATTGCATTGGCTTGTTTGTTTAAATGGCATCGGGGAATCGGAATCGGAATGGGAATGGGAATGCTCCAAGTGCGACATTAGTTTCACACGAACGCCCACACTCGCCACGGGGATCGGGGATCGGGGATTAGGAGAGGTCCCAGAGGGGGGCAATCAAAAGTGGACGATGGCCATCGCAGCTCCTCGGACCAAGAAGGCGACGTGCGGGGAAACTGCACAAAAAGTTTATCAACTTTTCAAGATTTGCGCTCAATCCTTTTGTGGCCAAACACAACCACAACAATTGAATGGCAAACGAGCTTATCCACGGAAAAGGTGGCTCTCCCTCACAAAAGAATAATAATAATAATAACAATAATAATAATAATAATAATATTTGATAATCGCAACAAGAGGCGGACATGAGGAGAAATTGAGAAAGAGGTTCCAAGAATTTTTGTGAGAGAGCGATAAGACCGGATTATGTTTGTAGAAATGCTATTTCCGGAAGAGGTTGCTTCACAATGAGATTTCTGGAAATTATATCGAAGAAATACCATAAGAATATGATACAGATAAGGTTATTTCTTTAACCATTGTAGAAACTAACAATAAAAACCTTTATAATTAATTAATACAAAAAATATAATTATTAATAACCAAGACTACAAGAATAATACTTCGCATTGAAAATCGACTTCAAACTATAGCCCCTAAATCCGGCGGTATTAATCTGAAACTTAACATATTTAATCCCCATAAACCCAATTGCTTAACTGCCAACTTTGATGACTCAGGCCCCTTCCAGTCGCTTAGATATCTGGGGGAGAAAACAAAACGCACCCAAGGATGGGGCCACCACCTCTGGCCATATGCGGGGCCCATCATCAAGTCCGGCGTCTCGCGGCCACATTTTGGGATAACAATTCTCGAGATACGCCCGAAGAGACCTTTTTCAGCCGCGCATTATGACCAGAGATCGGAGTCGAGGCCGGACTATAGCCAGGTATGGACTGGAGTATGGCATGGAACGTGGAGTCCTGTTATCGCTGCACTCAGTCAGTCAGTCAGGGCTAATCTACACGGAGTTATCGGGCATGGAGCCGGCACTCTTTCTCCGTCCCCAAGTTCGGGATTCGGCGACGTGACGCCAAGTGAATCATGCTGGGGTCTCGGTCTCCGATTGGATAAGCCTTGATGTCGCTGCACTTATAAAATAATTATAGCCAGGCAACGGGAAGGGCTCCACACACACACAGCTCCCATCTCCCACCTGTCCCGGCTAGAACCGCTGGAAAGCCACCATCAGGAGGCCAAAAGAATGCGGGCTCCGAGCTCTGAGCCTGCTGCCTTTTGCCTTTTGTGCTCTGTGTGGTCGAGTCGAACTCTCATGGCAAGCGCGATATTCCCGGCGACGGGGAATAATCGGACAAAATGCCTTTTGACTTTGACGTGCCAAACAAAAGTCGCGGCCTAATCGCTGACCTCGATCTTTACGCAGCGAGGGAGGGGAAAGGCGGGAGAAAGGGAGCTACACCGAGAGAAAGTTACTTGAAAGCTACTCTGCAAAATTAATATGAATAAATCAGGGACCGTAAATAAGAGTTATGATTTAATAAAAATCAAAGGTCTAGAAATCGTCTGGGAAGTGCTGGAAAAATACACATATGATATTTTTTTACAGCGAAATTTAAGATAGAATAAACTTTTTTTCGCGATTTTTAAAGTAAATGTCAATTTTAACTCTTAAAAATGATTTAAAAAATAAAAATCAAATATAATAATTATATTTTAATTTTTATTTAAAAATCAAAAAATAAAAGTTATTTTTGATTTTTATTATAAAAATCAAACAATAAGAGTTATTTTTTGATTTTTATTATAAATATCAAAAATAAAAATCAAATTGGAATATCTTCTAAAAGGAGGATTCTATAGCACGTATTAACCAATAAATATGATCTGCTCTTCAATACATGAAAGCGAATCATCACCAACTGCATCATCGTAAGAGAACATTTAATACCAGATTATATATCTTCACTCTGAGAATTCGCTGTAAGCGAACGTATGTTAACATTTTCCTTAATTTAAAGTCCGTCGAAGTTCTCGGATAAAAAACTTGTCATTCGCAAGCGAATACATTTTACATGTATAGTATATGCATATGTATACACTTTTTAGCTTCCCAAATATTCCCTCTAGTCACAATATTAGTAAACGCCTTATGAATCTATTAAGATTTATCTGTGTTTAATTTTAAGAACATAATTTTCTTAATGGAATCTTCAGATAGATTGCATCTTAAATCTGTTAGTACAAGTTTTACAGCAGAAAAAGCTCTTTCCACAGAAACCTGGGTAGCAGGCACTGAGTGCAGGATCTTAGCAAGACGATACAGCCGTGGGTAAATGAACTTTTTCTCTTCCCAATAGGTCATAATGTCCACGCTTGGGTCTATGGTCTTTGGCGAATACCCATAGATTTCAGTTGTAGCCAATTTGATCTCAGGTTCGTCCTCTTCC
>VNKF01002159.1:0-10748 GCA_008044355.1 Drosophila lacteicornis
CTTCCGCTCGCCCAGGTCCTTTGTCCTTGTCCTTGTCCCTTGAATTATCTCTGAATCTGCTTATGAGTGTATGTGTGTGAGTTTGGAGTCCTTTTCTGAGCTCAGCTATTTTTGTGGCTGCAGGAACAATAACATTTGCTGCTGGGTTCAAGGCAAGGCACACACAAAAAGTGTCATGAAATTTTAAAATATTTCGTTCATATTTATCATATTTCTCCTCCTTTTCGGCTTTATTTTATGAAGAGCTTCTTTATGGGCTTCTGTGTTTTTACAGTTTTTCATAATATTTGTTTTGGCTTGTCCTAAGTAAACAAAATACTTATTTCTGCCTAATGAATTAAATTATAAAATGGGGAAAACGAATGCGAACTTTTGGGACAAGAGCTTTAACCATGATTTAATGCTAATTGGGTTTAGAAAAAAAAACTATTTTATAAGTTTCAAGTATTGTTTTAACATTGTTTTAGTGTGCATATTTTATTATATTAGTGTACAAAATATTTCTTACAAAAACAAACTCCTAATTAAGCTTGGAAAATTCAATTTAAAAAATACAATCCATAACTTTGATATATCCTTCTTAAAATTATTGATTAAATCCTGTTTATACCGCTTTTTACAAGCATGAATTTCCATCTGTCCTAATTGCATTACTCTCCAGGCAGCCTCCGCCTCTGCCAACTCCCTCTTGCTACAATTTCCAAGATAAACAAACAAAGAAAATTAATTAACAAAAATAACAACAAGCTAACCGAACACAGACAAGGACGATGGCCAAATATAAGCACACACACAGACACAGGGCGTTGGGCGAGAAACATGAAAGAAAAATTTTCATTAAATTAGTACAACAAAACTAACCACGAAAACAGGGGTCGCAAGGTGAGTTGGAGTGGCAATAATAATAATCATAAAATTGTGGGCCATGCAGGCCCAGGATCCCGACATGCGGGGCAGACAAAGGACACGAAAATATTTGCCTTCACGCACATGTTGATAAATTAGCAAAACACAAAAAAGAAGAAGTGGGCGGGCAAGGATAAAATAAAAGAGGGCGCTGTTTGTCTGGCCAAGCTGGAAATTTACACAATTTCATCAAGGCAATTAATCGCCCAAGTGTCATAATGTCATTCTACCCGGCTCAAGACTCTATTCGGGATCCGGGGCAACGCAGGACGGAGGCGGGACGGAGGAGTTGAATGGATGTACTCGAACCACAA
Organism: Drosophila lacteicornis; assembly: GCA_008044355.1. Classification (NCBI taxonomy): domain Eukaryota; kingdom Metazoa; phylum Arthropoda; class Insecta; order Diptera; family Drosophilidae; genus Drosophila; species Drosophila lacteicornis. The sequence continues at coordinate 1,221 of VNKF01002159.1, forward strand.
GACACGCACAAATGTTATTAATGTGTATTTTGCACTCTTGCTTTCCCATCCCATCTGAATAGAGAGAAAAATTGTAGTTGTTTATCACAAAGATTTTGAAATTCCTTAAAAATGTGTCTTAGACTGTGGCAATAATATGTACGAGATGTGAAATTCAGTGTTAGCTAATTTTTTTACCATGTAACATTTGGTAGAATAGTTTTGGAGACCTTTTAAAAGGATTTAAATTGTAAATGTTAAATTTCAAAAAATCAGAATTCAATAAAATATAAAATATATTATAATATATTCAATTGACTTAAAATATCTTTATTTAATTGGTAGTTTGAACACTTAATTTAATTTAATTTTTTTCCTGTGCACCCTCCTTTCGTGTTTCCCACTCACTTTACTAATATAAAATACTGATGATAATGAAGTTTATTTAGCAGTCGCAACAAGCTGAAAAATATGTGAGTACGGAAAAGAGCGAAGTTGGGCGGTTTGGGGTCAAAGGACACCCCGGGATACGCGCCGCAAGAACAATAACAAAAGCAACAGCCGCACGTTACCTGCAGGGATTAATTAAGCAAAGCGTATAATTTGAGTCTCACCGCAGCAAAGCTACAGCTTGTCCCAGTGTGTGTGTCGATGTGGGTTTGGTCTATGTGTGTGTTTGAGAGGAGCTTTGGCTTATTATTTAAGTTTACAGTGGGCTAGATAGTATGGAAATTAATATAAAATTTTTAAAATATAAGTTTATTGTTTGAAACTAGTGATAAAGTGTAAATATTTAATGCACTTTTTGTCCTAAATTTTAGATTTTAAACTTTGTATTTACTAGAATATTTCAAGCACATTTTTCTTAATCTTAAATGATTACAATAAATATAAAAAGGTTATTATCTCAATTCCTAATGTTAAATACATTGAACAAGCTATATATTTGTATTTATATTTATATAATATTCATATAAATATTGTTATATTTACTGAAATTACTATAAAGTTTTTCAACATATGAGGGGTAGTTCCAAGTTTTTGCAGGCCCTGTACCTGATATTCCCAAGTGCGTATTCAGCGACAAACTGCTATATGTTTAGATTTGTGGTTTGATCGTTAGTACTGCTGAGGTTTGTTGGCTAGTCAACAAGAAACTCATATATAATTTATGTTTATTATAACATTACATTTAGCTAATAATATTTGAATAATAAAAGTCATAGGGATCAGGACAATTTTTTTCATTACAGTGTTCAAAGTGCTGATATTATAAACTTAATGAGTAAGCATACCACTGTTTACGGATGTTCATTTTCCTTCCTGAAACTATTGCTAGCTAAAAGCCACTTTGAGACTCCAGCAGGTTGCCCCTGAATTTCAAACTCTCTCTATCAGTTTCCCGAGGCTTTCCTCATTTGCCAAAGAAAACTTGATTAAAGTTTGGGCATTACTCAAAGAACACGCTGCAAATTAACCAAACTCATTCGGTTTTATTCTTGCATCTTATTTCACAGATCGGACTTGGAACACTTGCGCTCGGTTTTCATGGCGGTGGAGAACGGGGACCTTGGGATGTTGAAGTCGCTGGGCATCAAGGACTCGGAGCTGGGCGATGTGAAGTTCTTCTTGGAGAAGCTGGTCAACACCGGCTTCCTCGACTGAGTAGCGCCAGATCCGGCTTCTGGATTTTATTACGCACACGCACAGCCCATCAATCCTAATTTCTATTCGTATTTGGGCACGCCCTACGATAATTATAATTATTAAATGCGAATCTCACCAACACACACACACACACATACACACGCACCTACACTCATCATTCCGTTACAGAACCCACACACACACACCAACCATTTCAGCCAGAAGATATTTTCTCAATCTCTATTTTTGAGTATTATTTTACCTTTGCTTTCCAAATCCTCTTAAAAATATTTATTTCTTTTATTTTCAGTTTCCAAACACTTTTATAAAAAAAAACAAAAATCATGCTAACCAAAAACTGAAAAAAAAAATTGCAAAACATCACGAAAAAGCTACAAAAAAATATATAGGCGCGAAGAGAACATAAATATGCAAGAAACCCAAGATTTCGATCACAAATCGGCTGCTCTCCATCAAAATAAATCTCAAGCTTTCTCCCAACTTTCTGCGCTCTTTCTTAAACTTTCTTTATGTGTTGCGCTCCTATCGCGATCTATGTTTATTTTGAGAAAATCAATGCGCAAATTTCAGAACATTGCAAAAACTTCATAAGAAATAAAAAATAATAAAATGTGGAAGCAGGATCGTTTGGCAAGTTACAAAAAGGAAAAGAAGAGAAAAACAAAAAGTAAAAAAAGAAAATTTATCAATGTTTATATAACAAACTCTTTCTGAAACATATATATGTATACAAGATGTTAAACAATTTCTATTGATGTATATGTAAAGTGTTTCAAGGCTTCTTAGATCCGTCACTTATGGTATTCACAACTAAAGTCCCTAAAATGAAGGCGAAAACCGCAACCGAGGCTATCAGTAAGAACCTTCCAACCATTTTCTTATGTACTAACCTAAGTACTCTTTATCTCCTTTCGATAACCGTCTATGAATTATATTATTAAATTATATTTGTTTAGTTTTTGTGAGTAAAATAAGCAAGAGCCCTGCAGGCTGCAGCTATTAATCTTTTCAGTAGAACCAAAAAAATAAAAATTAAATATTAAAAAATAAGTAAATATGAAAATATTAGCACGATATTATAGGATTAGAAATATCCATGTCGAGCTACTGTGCAGGAAAGGGAAATGGTTCTGAGTTGCATAATTCACGAAATGTTTTGAGTGTCTACAAGAAAATATCTATCTCGATCCAATTCAAAGAGATCTTAAAGTATATATATTCCAAGAAATTACTATAAAGTCTAACCTTAATTTGAGCATAATAATACACACAAACTTACTCAATTCTCAAAATATATATATTTCTTAGAAAGAAAAAAACACACAAAAGCAAGTTGTAACCAAAATGAGATTCTTACGTTTTGAGGGCCAGTTTTAACTTGCCAAAGAACTAAAACTGACCCAAACAATTTGGAAATTAATCTAAGCAAACCCAAAAATTGGCCCTCAAAACACACACCGTACTAGCAAATCTAAGGCATCTCTAATTCAAACATTTTTCAAACGGAGCACGGAATTGTTGACCAGGTAGAACTAAACTGAGGAAAAGTGAGAACCCAACGTTGAGGAAAATTCTTAAAATTAAACCGAAAATTTAATGGAGTTATAAGTACCTTGAATTAGCTGATAGATCATACAACAACTACAGCAAAGTAAACTACAATTATTTATTTAGGAAAGAAAACGAACAGAAAAAGAAAATAACACTTTTTATCTATATAGTTGTCTATTTAAAATATATTTATGAATAAATACTTATTCGAAAAACAAACTGAAACAAGTCAAGAGTAATATTAAATGAATGATAATGAACAGAAACTGATCCATTGAACTATATATATATGTATGTATATGACACGTATGAAAGGATGCGAGGAAAGCCCTGTGTAAATAAGGAGAACAAACTACGAATTCCATAATCGATGCAAATGAAAATGGAAAACCAAAATCGAGAAGAACAAATACAAAAAACAACAAAGTGATAATTGGTTTTTTGGGTTCCATAAACTGTTATTCGCCTGTAAAATTTGAGATAATTTAAATATCAAGAAAACACCTAAAAATCGAACAAAAAAAAACGTTTTATTCTTTGTGAATATTTTTTTAAATATTATTATACAAAACCTATATACAAAACATGAACATTTTTTAATATTAAGCCACAGAACTTATATCGCATACATATCAGCAGAACTCTTGCTAAATAAGAAGGAAAACTGAAAAAGTTACAAGAACACGAGAATCTATCAAATACTAAATATATGCAACATATCAATTACCAAAAACATATCAAATATGAAAAGCGAAAAGTTGAAATCAAAGAGAATCCACTCTAGTATGGTTAAGCGAATTATATAAAAATATATTTATGAGTAAACACACCAAAGGAAATTTACAAAGATTATACAACTCCCATCTTTAAATTAAATTACATTTTTAGTTTTATTTGAATAAATTCCAATTATACCAATTGTTACTTGTTTCAGGGTTTTAATACCAAAACTGACCCATTGAACCATTAAAATGCTGAAACAATTTCACAATATCAAACAACAAATTTAAACAAAAATGCTTGTTAATTACATTGTTATACTTAAATATTATTTCAAAAATGACTTCTTTAATTTAAGTTGCTAACTAAAAAAAAAAACAAACTCTGAAAACCACCAGAAACAAAATACACAAGAAATAGTTGAACTATATATTTAAATGAAACTAGTAAACGAAACATATCAGTTACTGAACAAAAAAAGTAGCAGACAAAATACTACTCCTGCAAACAAGAGACAAATTGCTCTTCAAAAATCATACAAAAAAATACTATACAAAATTATATGCAATACCGAATATACATTTAATGTTTCAATTAAATACAGATGATCAAATTCGAGTTTTATGAGGAAAACGACACTACAAGAAAAACAAGTCTATGTGTAAATGAATTACAATTAGAATTGCAAAATAACCCATAGAAACCAGAGGCGAAAACTAAATTAAATACAATTTTTAACATTCCAATGATGCTATTTCTTTGGTGTGCTGTTTTAAAAACAAACCAATGCGTGCTTTAGTGGGCGGAGAAGGGATTTTGTAATTGAGGTGAGTTGCTCCTTCTAGGCAAATGCATTATAGGGTGTTGCTGCAATTAAATATTCAGAAGTGAAAGCATACTATTCATATTCTATTAGATCCTTGCCTGAACATTTTTAATTCATACATATCAGTCTAATGAGTTAATTAATTAAAGGAATTTCAGGCGGACGACAGCTGTGAGTTATCTCAGCCCAAGTTCTACACGAGCGATAAGATATATGCACCTCGCACCTAGAAAGAACTTCCCCCTAATTACTTTCGCTGCGAGAGAGTGAGAGCGGAGACAGTACACGCTCTCTGTGCAAATAAAAGCGTGTGTTTTTATACCCATTAGTCTTAGAGTTGAGAATGGGGAGGCAGGCCTTATCAATTTGGAACTGTACTGTTTAACACAACATTTTTAGACTCGCAACGATTTACAATTCATTTTTCAATCAAGTTTGATTAAGACAAGCTAAAGAATCAGTTCTTTCGTAAAAAAGTTTTTTAAATTTCGGATATTACAAATAAATTTGCTATAATTAAATTGGAATGAATATTATGCATCGGATGTATCATAGTTTGTCAGTTTTGGATAGGTTTATGATTCTAGACCTCTAAAAAAACTTAATAAATTGAATTATTTACTTATTACCTAAATAACTTTTATACAAATTTTTTTAAATTTTATTTAATAGTTCAATTCCAAGGAGTATCTGCCAGTCGATAGTATCCCCTCCAGACTTCCTACTTGTTATACTACTTTAAATTCTAATCAGCCTTTAGATTTGTTTGTTGTTTTTGATAGCCTCCGTAGTATTTGCTCTTGATTAGCTGAGGACGGGGAGCGTCAGCGAAAATTCCCGGCTCACCTTAGTCGTGTTTAAATCGGAAGCGCATGCGGTTGTCGGTGCTATCAGTTTTCGAGCCTCCATTATCGGTGCCATTAAATGCCTCAAGTGTGACGGATTAACCATTTTGGCAGGTTGCATTTTCTCCATTAAACGTATATTTCTGCAAAATAAACTCATAAGGAATATAAATACGTCACGAGTGAATTTTATTGCTGCCTGAGAGTATGCAACAGTGTTGAGTGCCTTGTGATCTAATCAGCTGAATAAATTCCGAACCAAAATAATGCACGATCCCAGCGATTATGATTCAGTGTACAGCGAGGAGGATTTTCTTGACACCGTCCGCGGAGCTGAGACTCCTCCACTGATGAATTACGAGGAATTCCGCGTCAAGACCATGGGTGAGAGTCTGGATTTTTTGTCCATGCCATAGCCAAGTTATTTCTGCCTTATCTTGTGTTTGTTATGGGCTTTAAAATGCTAGCCCATTTTTGATATGAGCCTCTTGATAAAGTGTCTCTGTGGGCGAAACTTTTGCATAAAGTGAATAATGAATATAGAATGGAAATATAGAAGCGGGGTACACCATTCATTATGGTAGAGTTATAAATACATATATATATATAAAAAAAAAAAGTTATTATATAGAGTTTATAATTTATAATCTTACAAAATTATTTATTAATAAAATTGTAGAAGAGTTGTACCTAATTTTGGGCATCATTATCTGGCCTATGCAGTTTATTACTGTTTTTCTACAAATGTTTTATTGAAAAATATGCACATGTATAGGAGTTATAGGGAATCTCCTGAGGCCCCTATAAATAAAGTTGATTTGCGGTGTACATCCTTACTGTCCACAGAATCGTCCGATATGAAAACCAAAATATGCATTAGTTAAAAAATAATTGGCTTTAAGTATCACCGTGGAGTTTTTCTTTCTTTTTTTTTTTTCGATTTTTTATGAAAGTTTGAAGTCAAAAATTCAATTTTTGACTAAAAAAAAATTTGAATTGTTAAATAAAAAATATAATAAAAAATAAATTTAAAAAACCCCGACGGTGATACCTGGAGAATTAGTTGCAGAAGCTGTGTGCAAAATTTCACAACGATTGGTCAAGTAGATTTTTAGTAATCGTGTACACCGACTTTGAAAATGGCACTTTTCAGGGGAGGCTTTAAAGTTTTGACTGCCCATACATCGAACATAGAATGACCTCCGTTCAACTAACCATTACTTCGATATTTTTGCTCCGATCGATGTCAAATTTCGACTTTCTTCAGATGTAAGGCATTCATATAAAAAAATATAAAAAAAAGTGGCGGAAAAAATTAAATTATAGTTTCTGGGATTTTTTGACTGATACTGAGAGACGGACTAACGGACATGGCTAAATCGATTCGGCTGGTGATGCTGTTCAAGAATACTTTATGGAGTCGGAGATGACTGCTTCTGCCTGTTACATACATTCTCGGTTTACAAGAAGTTATAACACTCTTGTACCCCATGGGTCCCAGCACATTGGAATAATAGATTAATTTAAAATTAAAAGATTTATTAAAAATTTAAATGAATTAATGAAATAATAATTTATAATTCTTGTTTCACAAATAGTTGTAGAGCTTTAAATTATTTTAACAATCTGTATTTATCATATAAAAAGAAAAAAAGCTATGTTGTAGAAGAGCAAGAAGAAGTTGCCCAAACAATTATTGAACTTTGACGTGAAAATAGCTAAGTTGGCCGCACTGGTTGGGATGAGAGGCTCTCATTGAGAGCGCTTTGAGAGGGCGCCTGAGAGCGAAAAGCTGGGCGCCGAGCACGTGTTTCGGTTCCAGTCGTTCCTATTGGGTAGATCGGCAGTGCTGCTAACACTTTGGGTCACAAAATAGCCGAACCGGACTTAGAAAGACAAAAACGGGCATTAAGACTTTAAACAATTTTAATAAATACATAATATGTTTATCGTTGTAATATAGTATGCTAATAATCAATTAATGAGTTACTAGCATAATTATTTGTTTCACTTTACCATTAACAATCTATAACAAATTAAGTTTTCTAACGACATCTTCTTGCAGAAGATCTTATTTAAACTTTCAAAAGTTAACTCTCATTTGGCTTTTAAATAGCGCCAGATCTGGTGAGAAAATAGCTAAATTAGCAACGCAGCCGATTCGGCCGAGAGCAGTGGGTAGTTTTGGAGCCATTCGAAAAGTCTCGCGCGATCATAAACAACGTAGTCGCAACGCGCGCGGAGCTTCGTCGTTTGAGCCGAGACACAAAAGTAAAAATAATAAAAAGAGGCTGCGACTGAAGCAGACCACCGAAGGAAGGCCAAAAGGTGGCGGAGAGTGCGTGTTCTAAGAGCTATAAAGCCGAAAAAGTGTAATTAGATCATAAAGTGCAAAGAAAGTAGCTCCCAGGTTGAGCAGAAAATAATGAAAAGCATAAAAAAGCTGACGCGCTGCCAGCAAGTTCAAGGTGTATAAGTTGTGCGCGTGTGTTTGTGTGTGTGTGTGCAACAAGTTGTTTAAACAAAAGTGCCAAAAACCAACAAATTCAGTGGAAGTTTGCAGCGATATATTTTTACCGTGCAGCAGTTAATGTTTTGCCTTGGTTTCAACTCTTTTTTAACTCTTTTTCACATAAAAACACACGCATACAGATACATACTTCTGACTGATTCTTTGACTCACAAATTACCCACGACGCCGGCAGCGACGCTGACTGCGCAGTCGTGCGATCAACAAAACTGTTGTGTGTTCCCTTTGCCACATATTCCATTTCTGGTTTTCGCTTTTCATGCCGCCTGTTCCGGCAGTTTCCAACGTTCCGCCCCAACCGGTGTTTGTTTTTTATAGAGAGCGACAGAGCGTCAGAGAGAGAGAGGGGGTCTTAGAGAGCGAGAGAGCGCCACCTGTATCGCATCGCAGAGGAAATTGATAAAGAAAAACAAGAAAAGGCAAAAAAAAAAGAAAACAATCAAAATAAGTAAACAACGCAGCTTGTTAAAACTTACAAATGGGAGGCAAACAAACAAGAAAACTCATTAAAAGCCAGACGAAAATGCTAACGGTAGTATCGTGACTCCGTCTTTCTCTCAGATCCTCTCCTCCCGTTTCCCATTGTTTGTTTTTGCCTTTGCGCGTGCGCAAAAGTTTGATTTTGGTGGGAAAATCCACACAAGGCGAAAAAGGAAAAATAAACAAAAGATGAGCAAATTGCAGGTGTCAACTGAAGTTTCCTTTTCCATTTTGTAGAATTTCGGGGCGCACCTTCGCTTTCAGCATTTAACTCGAATCATTACGAAACGAAGCGGTAAACAAACCAAAAGGTGCGAAAGTGGTAAAAAACAAAGTAATAATAACAACGGAATGTAGTGATATCAGTTGTCATTCCTCGAAATTGATCAAACAAATCGAAATCAAAGTGGAGGCAAAGCAAGCGAATTGTGCTCCATGTGATTCAACGAGATTTTTAATACAATCCGCTACGACCTTGAAGAGCATAATTTTTATATGATTGTGTTTTTTGTTGTGATCCTAACTTTTATCGAAACGAAACGAATTCGCCTCTGGGATTAAACGAGGCGGGGCTACTACGAATATGGAACCCGGAATTTTAATTGGTAAGACTGGGAATGCTATTAAAATACGTGGGCTGCTATATATATTTCTGGCCTAGGCAACACTAAGTGTTGTTAGGTGGAATCTGACATTTCCATTGAAAAGTTCGACATTTTTAAGCATAAACGTACTCAGAACGGTTTGACGTACGACTATCATTTGTGTTGTTTACAGTTACTTAAAAAAATCAATTTCGCAAAAAAATGGAATTAACTCGTGAACATTTTCGTGCGATCATTTTTCACAACTTTCGGCGTGGATTATCACGACAAGAGTGCAGCGATGAACTTAAATCTTTGTATGACTATGAAGCACCATCCTATAGC
>VNKF01002165.1:0-33135 GCA_008044355.1 Drosophila lacteicornis
ACTACGAATTTTACGTTGTCAAATTGTTGTTTTATTTATATTTCACGCATAAATGTATTCAAAGTGTGCAAAGTGTCGACATATATAGTATTTACGCTAAGCACAATTTGACAAACATTTTAAGCTTCACAGCCCACTGTATTTTGTATGAGAATTAGGCAAAACTTTAAAGATTTATTGTGACTAAACTAAGAGCGTCCCCAATATAATTTTTATACCCAAATGTATGTTAAGGCACACCCTATCTATGGTTTTTTTTTTTTAATTTTTTGGAAGGGGCCGTATACTAGAAATTTACCATAAATACAGCATATAAGCCATTTTTTAATCGCCTTGAATATAAACCCTTATTCACTGCGCGCCAAAGTCCAATTAATTTTCTGAATGCTTATTTTTGTATTTTTGGTCGGGGATTACCACGATTTCTCTTAATGTGGCCATAATTTTCGCTTATCCTTGCCGGATAATCTTTGAGCTGCCATTAAGATATCCTGCGTCTTCCTATTTCGTTCATCTCCAGTGGCTTGACTTGACTTGACTGATTAATTAAAAAACGCGGCCTGCTGCTGTTGTCTTTTTTATCTATTTATTTCCCTTGGTTTTTGTGTCGAAGCAAACGATGCTTCGCTTTCCCCGACAAAAGCAGCGGCAGATGCTCAAGTTTCCACGGCAATCAAAGGCTCAGCTATTCAATTCGTTTATTGAAACGTTAATTGTGCGATTTTGACACGCGCCGCCAACAGCCCCGTCCCCGCTCCCGCTCCCAATTAGCATTCGATGTCAGGCCTCTAATCGCAATCATTTATCGATAAGTGCATAATTAACTATCAATAACTTTTCACACATGCACACGAACGCCCACACACACACACACACACACACACACACACAGGTTGTCCAGTTTCCCCTTTCTCTCTCTCTCTCATCTTTCGGCTTAGTGCTTTAGCCCTAATTCCAAATCACTTAAAACCCCATTTTCGCCTAAACAAATGCAGTTAGAGGGGAGGCGGGAGAGAGAGGGGATAAAGCGAGAGAGGGAGCGAGGCAGAGAGAGAGAAAGGGGTGGAAAATGCGTGTGTGCGCGCGTGTGTCTGAGTGAATTTTGCTTACATAATAGACACTTTATTACCATTAACTTAATTTACAATTTATACAAATGCGGCGCGCGAATGGGGTGAGAGAGAAAGAGAGAGAGAGCTTTTGTGGTATTTCCTCAGTGCCTGCTTTTGGCACACACCCACACACACTCACACAGCATGCGAGCGCACACAATCACACTCCCAAACAGAGAGGGACAAAAAAAAAATTATGGCCAGCATTGCTGACAGTGTTGGATGCCCTTTACCAGAAAAAAACGGGAATAAAAAGGTACAGTCTCGTGTGTGTCGACCGTTAGATACCCGGCATCCAAAGCTTAATGCTTACGAGTTAAGAAAAATAACAAACATAACGTAAAAATGTTCGAGGCTCAACGGGGTGTAAGTGCGAGCGAGATGGACATTGAAGAACTTTATTGCGTAATATCTACTATGTTTATTATTCGATTTTACTCTAATTTATCATCAAAATTTCAGTGTACGTCCACACAAGTGTACTTTTTATGGAGTTTTTTTTTATTTTTTTACGAATTTAATGCTTAATAGGTTATTTACTAAAAAATGTTGCTGACAACAAATCGATTTGCATATTTTTAGCATGCACTTTATTGTCCAAAATAGTAATAATAATACCAATAAAACTAATAATACTTGCCATACTTATAATACTAATAATAATACCAATAATACTAATAATATCAATAATGATGTTTCGAGTCAATGTAAAACACTTGGGAATACTTTAATAGAACACATATTTAATTTACTTTATTTATTAATCAAATCAATGTTAAGTTAATCAATGACTATGACGACGACGATCAATGACTAATGTAAAGGTATTTTTACCGATTACCGAGCAGAAATGAGCTGAGATCAGAACCTACGGCTACAGTCTGCAACGCATTTGAAAGAGACAGTTAAATTCAAATGTTTTTTTGTTTCTTCAGTAACAGTCCCCTCTTCGTAAAACGCTAGGCCGTTTTACCTAAAATGTCAAGTACTGCCAGTTTAGAAATAGGACGCTTCAATAAGCCAGTTGAAGTCTGTACCTCAACGATTCGAATTTGACCATCTTTGGCCTTGAACATCTGAATTACAACTCCTTTCTGCCAGCCTGCTCTTGGTTGGTTCTCATCGCAGATCAGAACTAAATCTCCTTCTTGATTTGGTTTGACAGGAGCAAACCACGTTGTCTGTTTCGTTAGAGTCGGAAGGTATTCTCTTATCCAACGTCGCCAAAATACATCTTTTAATTGTTGTAGCAGTGTAGTCTTTATGTACTCCCAGTCGAAAAGGTAATTGGTTTTCCTTAAAATATTGTCAACACCAACAAAGTTTGTTCCCATATCAGAGAGAATAATAGAGAGCACACCTCTTCGATTAACGAAATTTCGGATAGCTACGATGCATGCATCTGTTGATAAGTTCTCGGCAAGCTCAAGATGTATGGCTCTGATGGTTAAACAAGTAAACAATGTAACCCAGCGTTTTTCAAAGTAGTCAAGTCCTGTGTAGGTAAAAGGTCTGTTATAAGGTGTAACTCTATCTCTCGGTAATTGTCCCATAAGTGTAGGTACTGGCTTTGTGGTTCTGTTCTTGCATTGCAATATATACACTTAGTCTTACACTTTTTCACGGCTATACGCAAGCTAATTACCCAGAACTTATGACGTATTTCATTTGCGATTAGCTAAACGTTTTGATGATGATACATTTTGTGATAATACGACACGATCAACTCGGTCATGGGATGGGCCTTTGGTAATATCCATATTCACTCAGCTTAGGAGTCAAAGAATATATTGGGCTATTTTTCGTAATCTTATCGCCTTGCCGGAGTGTGTTTATTTCGTCGTTGTAGGTTTCTATATGTGCTAGCTTACATAATGATTCCTCCGCTTTGACCAACTCTTTTAAGGACAATTCTCCATTTGTTTTCTTCTCATTTTGCTGTCGGATATTTCCCATAAATCTGAGCATCCAACCCATTGTGCGCTTCAGGCGGAGATAGTTTAAAAAAGTCCAATATCTATAAGTTTTGCTTGAGTTATAGTTAGAAGAACCTTCCGTCTTTCATTTAAATCGTCTGTTACCGCGATTATTTGATCGGTTTTTGGCCATTCGGATTCTTCTTTCGTTAACAATGATGGCCCCACAGTCCAGATAGTTTGCGGATCATATTCACGGCAACTACTAGTTCGCGATACTTTGTCTGCTGGGTTTAAATTTGCTTTCCTTTGTGGTCTCCAAAATTTCGGATATCCTAAAGGCCACAAATTTATATTATATATTTATATTTATATTGTCTATGATCAGAGCAAATCCAGGCGAACACAGTTCTAGAATCTGACCAGAAAATAACTCTTTCAATTGCAGTGTCATGACTATCGACAATTAAATATCTTAGCCGAGTTCCCAAAACTACTTCGAGTTCTAGCCTTGGAATGGACAGTAGCTTCTGGGGAGCACATTTAGTTTCAATAACATCCGTTGATAAGCTACTGCTGCAAACGCCTGTTCGCTGGCGTCAACGAATATGTGAAGTTCTCTCCTGACCTCTGAGTCTACAAATTTTGTAGAGTAGCACCGACTAATTTGAAAATGTTTCACCCGTAAATAAATCGTTCCAGCTTATTCCTGTTCGCCAGATATCTTGCATTAATACTTTGCCAATTATTAGGTCTGCAAGCATGCCGAGTGGATCATATACTGACTTTATAATGCTGAGCAGTTGCCTTTTGTTTGGAACCTTTAATCCTTGCTTTATTTCTTTGTCGACTCTGTTCATTTTAAGATCGAACAAAGTGGTATCCTTTTGACTATCCCAAAACAGTGCAAATATTTTATCGACTGAGCTCGAATCAAGATTGACAGATATGGGAGCTGTGCTATCTGTACCGTTTAGTTTGTCTTGTATAGCCGATGAGTTTGAAACGAATCCTCTCAGATCAAAGCCAGCCGCTCTGATTAAGTGACAATTTTCTATTCCAATTAAGATACTTGGCTTGGCTTCAGCGTATCCCTTGATCGGCAAGCTCCTTAATTTTGCATATTTATCATTAAGAGATTCAATTTTGGTTGCCAGTGCTGCCGTACTGTTTGTGGAACAAAACAATCTGGTCGAAATGCTTCTAAAATTTAAAGGTGGGCATTAATACTGTTCAAGGAGGATTAAATAGGGTTTTAATAAATAAACCAGTATATTTTAATGTTTAAATAGAATTGTCACCAATAAAAATAGGTATAAAAGACATATAATCAAAGGGTGGCAGCCCTCTTGGCTTTATTTGGCTTTAAAAAACAATTAAAAAAAGTAAAGGCATTTAAACATATTCAGGCAGGCTCCGGTTTTCACTTTCACAAGATTCTCTCGTTTTCGTTTTCGAAAACAAAAAATCGGTGCTCCCGTTTTCACTTTCACAAGATTTTTTCGTTTTCAAAAACGGGCAAGTTGGTTTTGTCGAAATGAAAAGTAAATGCCTTTTTCTACATCAAATCGGTTCTTAATTGCAAAAGGAAAAAAATAGTTGACTCCTTGGTCTATTGATGTTCATTTCACACCACAAGTAGATCAATCGAATTCGTATTTACTTTTTAAATAATTTTTTTCTGACCCCACCTCGAATTTGGGAACAAAATATTTGCCGTCGGCAACAGCAACTTTCGTTTTGGTTGACAGTGCTGCCGTACTGTTGATGGAACAAAACAATCTGGTCGAAGTGCTTGTAAAATGAAAAGGTGGGCATTAATAATGTTCAAAGAGGATACAATAAGCTTTAAGTAAATAAACCAGTTGTATTATATGTTTAAATGGCATTTTTACGAATAAAAAATGGTATAAAAGTCATATCATCAAAGGGTGGCAGCCCTCTTAGACCGATAAATAAACAATTTCTGCCTTTATGTGGCTTTAAAACAAACAATTAAAAAGAGTAAAGGCATTTAAGCATTCCGTTTACTTCTCAAACTATCCAAGTCATCTGTTTGAGCAGTAAAAACGATTAAATATTTCGATAACAAAATGATGACAAAAAGTTTGTGAAAACCGGAGCACCTAAAAACGAAAAGGTACGTTTTTGGTCTAAAACGAAAACGAAAAATAAAAGTGAAAACCGGAGCACGCCTGTATGTTTACGTGTCTCACGTATGTCTCAAAACATCTAAGTCAACTGTTTGAGCAATAAAAACGATTAAATATTTCGATAACAAAACAATGACAAAAAGTTTGTGAAAATCGAAGCACCTAATAACGAAAACGTACGTTTTTGGTCTAAAACGAAAACGAAAAACAAAAGTGAAAACGATAATTGATAATTTACTTTTGAAATAAAATAAATTTGGATCGCTGGGAAATACTTTAGGGGTTTCTAAGTACGCAAAATATGCCCAAAAATCGATAGGTACAAAAAAGGCCAAAAAAAATAAAGAAATTCCTTTGAGATTTCGTCGCGGCCTTCATCGATGCTCTCCCGACGGCGGATTTGCGGTGCCGCAGGATGGCCGCACTTACAGGGTATCCCAATGGCAGTAATTCCATTCCGGATAAATTCAATTTACAATTTCTCCGCCGGCGTTGTCGCTGCTGTTGTCGCCATTGCTGTTGCCGCCCATTGTTGCCTGACTGCTCGCCAAATCTCTTAATGAGTGTGAATTTATGATTACATGCATTTAATGTGCTCCCTGGGTGCTTCCCTGCCCGCGTCCCGCCTTCCCCGCTTTTCCGGCTTATGGCATGCAAATTGAGACACTCGCCGCCGCCGCCGCCATTGGGGAAAGTGTGGAAAAGTGGATGCCGAGCGAGGACCATGGGCTGGTTCAGTGTAGTGTGTGTGCAAGGACACTCGCCTCGCTTTGGGCAGCCTCCAAACGATGATTCTGTCAATTTGAGTAAATCTTTTTAATGGATCGCAAAAATTAATCGTGTGGAATATTTTTAAAACTCTCCCGCCAGCCGCCAGCCGGCAGTCGCCTGCCGCCACTCGTGTGTGCATCATATGCTGTGTGTGCTGTGTGTGTATAAACTGCCACTTAAGTTATTTGTCAGGCGGAAATCGATTTTAGTTTTTCAACTTCTGCTGCTGCTGCTGCTGCTGGGAGAGAAAAGGGGGAACTTTTATTTGATTTTATTGCGCAGCATAATAAATAAATTAATATACTTATGCTGTGCTGTGCGTGTGGGTCTAGGCAATTTACAATTCATTATTTTGCCATTCTCAATTTCAATTTTTGCCATCATAATGTTTCATTTTGTGTCTCTCTCTCGTGTGGCTGCTGCCACCCTCAAGTGAGAGCGCCAAGTGGCCAGAGCGGAGTCAAGGATGGGGAATGCCAATGGCTCGGGGCGGCCCCAAGGCACCCCAGCTTCCAAGCTAATGAAAGCAAGCGAAACGAGGAATGAGTTCAAGTGGAATTTATGTCCACTTGGGCCAGTGGCCACTGGGCAGACCTCGCAAGCGATGCCACTTTCATAATGTCCCAACAATTGTTACACATTTTTGTTTTAATTGCAAAAACGCTGGCCAACTTTTGCAGCAACTGAATTTTGGCAAACAAAACGAAAGCCGAAAGTAAAATACCAAAAACTTGTAGCAAATAAATTTCGTAATTTGTAGGATTTTTGGTAAAAAATTTCTTAGCTTTATCCGATGGCTTTAAAGCTGCAAATTTATGTGGCTTGGAAAAACCCCAGGAAAATATGTCAAGCCATTTTTCAACAGCTTTTTCGGAGCGTAAACTAAGGTATTGAAGCCATAGGAAATCTCTGGAGATTTAGAATGTGACTTAGGTTTCATATAAAGCCGATTGATGTAGCCCAAGTTATGTGATATTTTCCCTTCCACAAACTTTGCTCTTTTTGCCTTTTTGCCTTTCTCTCAACTATGGATTGGCCGCCGCCGACTCATTTCTTATTAATGCCGCAGAGCCGAAAAATTCTTTCGCAAAATTAATAACAATAATCGTGAGAGTCTGCCGGGGCCAGCCGGGCAGCGGCAGGCAGCAAATCAAATTGAGTAAACTTGCGGTCTCGGGGGAGCGTGGATCCTGGGATCCTGGATGGTATAGGATGCTCCCCCCCAAAACCACAGAATCTATAGACTTTGCTTTCACTTTGTTGCCGCTGCTGCTGCTGGTGCTGGTGCTGGGTTTTTAGAATTTCTCTCTGGCCCCGCTCCACTTTGCTTGTTTGCATTCTGCCATAACTCATTAAAAGCACATCAAGGCGGAGTTCGGAGGAGCCACGATGGAGGGAGGAAGGCCATGGCCATGGCCATGGCCATGACTGGGAGAGGAGGAGCCTCTCCAAGGACCCAAGCCGAGCAATATTCAACAATTTATTTATGTTTACGCACCACAAACAATTGGAGAGTGTGCTGGAAAAAACGCCCCGGACCCCGGACCCCGGACTTGACTTGGTCATGGGGCGAATATTGTTTAGAGGGATGTCTTCGCTGGGAGACAGAGGACATTCGCTATTATTATTTATTTGTCTTGCCCCGCCCGGAAGGAGTTTATGCGACACGGGTCCAATATTATACAAAGGTAAATACTTCTCCTGCCAGGCTCCTGCCGGGTCCTCCTTCAATTTAAAGGAGTGCAGGCTCAAGCATATCGAATATCAAATGTTGCTTTAAGGCACACATCCATGTGTATATTCCTCAGTTTAATGGGGATTTAATTGTATTGTGTCCAGTGTGGAATAATATCCTTTCAGGAAACGAGTTTCAAGTTGCCTTGCCTCGACCTGGATTAAATCAAAGTAGAAAGGCTTGATTATGGGATTTGATGTGGGTATTTGCTCAACAATAATTGCATTGATTGCCTAGGACTCGAAGCTTTCACCGGAACACACACAGGCGGATAATCTTCTTCTTGGCTCTCCTAGTAAATGTTTAATTAAACAAACAAATCAAATTCTCTCGCATTCCGTCAGTTGCAGAACCGGAAGCTTTGCGGCTGCCCAAACCCAAACCCAGACCGAAGCCGCATCCGTATCCGGATCCGGATCCAGATCCGGATCAGGTGATGGCGTAGCTGCATTAATTGCGGCAAACTCTGTTAAATAAACAATTAATTAATGGTCGAGGCGGGAGCATGCGCGGGCATTATGAATGATAAATCATGTATGTGGCCCGGCCCGGCCCGGCTCGGCTCTGCTGATAATTTCCCAATGATTCTATGAATATTTAATCCCACTTCTGCTTGCCTTTTGTTTGCCTTTCTGGTTAATTGCGTTTCATTTCCATTTGTCCGTTGGCTTTTCAATTGCATTTCCCAATGCAAATGGAATTTCGCATTCGAAGTGTGTGCGGCGAAAAAAAGTGAGCAAAAAATAATTAACAAATTGTGGAGCTCTCACACTATTGTTGTTTGTTCCCGCCGACCTGCGGGCCGCGAATCGATGGAAAAACTGGCTCTTACTCTAGCTTACATTGTTGAATGTTATTTATACATTTCTACTTTATTTTTATATTCATTTATTCACTGGCAGTTGGAAAACCCTTAAATTTCCCCTGTCTAGACTCGAGTTTGTGCAATATTGAGAATGAAAAAACATTAAACTATATTATTCCTATCATACTTTGTATTTTTGCTAAGCGTTTTTATTTATTTTTCAGGGATAGATTAAAGTTTAATCAGTTTTATTAAATTTGTATGGCAATAAGGTGCCTATAATATTTTAAATTAATTATTTCCAGAAAGAGGCCTTTATTTAGTCCTTTCTGAGCATATTTTGTATATTTGTAAAGCTCTTTTTTTTCATTTTCATGGATAGCTTAAAGTTTAAGTAGTTTTCTTTAATTTTCATGGCTGGAATAGTGAAATATTTAGTAGGAAAAATGCTTAGAAGGTGCCTATAATATTTTTAATTAAATTATTTTCATGAAGAAGCCTTTATTTATTTGTAAAACTGTTTTATTTTTTCATTTTCATGGATAAACTACAGTTTCATGGCTAAATTAGAGCCAAGTGGCAGGTAAAGGCTCACACTTTACCATTTTTATGTATCTGGCTTTATTTAATAACAGCCAAGTGCCCATTATGTGTCAGCCAACTGAACATTTCCAATTCCCTGTGACAACCTCCAATTCCCAGTCGCGTTCTGGACAAGGACAACCTTCGGCCTGGTCTAATGTACTCCCGTTCTCGTCACTGTTTGCTTTCTGCTCTGAACCAAAAATTGTATGCAACATTTTGCGAATTGCCAACGGGACTAGCCCCTCTCGCTCTCTCTTCCTCCACGTTGATCCTGTCTCTGGCGATGGCAGGATATTATGTTCTGGGCCGTGCCATCTAAGCTAATTAGTTTTGCACATTTTGCAGATATTTTCCAGCGCTTTTCGGGAGCAAAATCGGGCAGAAATAAAAAAGGGGAGGGAGGTAGGTGGTGGAGTCATGGATAATCACGTGGTTGCGACCGAGTCCTCGTGTCGTTCAAATCTTGCTCCTGTGTTGGTGCCTGTGCCGGTGCCGTTGCCGATGCCGGTGCCTGTTTCCTGTGGCCTGTGGCATGTGGCATGTGGTATGCGTAGTCACATCAAAACCGAACCGAATTCAATTAAATGCGAATTCCATTCAATCTGAGACGCATGCATTTCAAAAACTTGATGCCAAATCCGAGTTTCCAAGTCCCCCCACGCACTCTGATTTGGATTTTCCTGGAAAGTGGAGGCTAGGCTATGCCGGTTATAAAACAATGGAAGCTAAGGCACCTTACCAAGGCTCTATGGGATTAGCCTGGCAAAATATTACCTTGAGCCTTTGTTCCAGGAGTAGCAGTAGCAGCAGCAGCAGCAGCAGCTCCGGACAATGACAATGAATGCATTTTCTATCCTCGTCACTGCCCACTGGCCCACTCGGCCACTGGCTGTCCGGCAAAAAGCAAAAGCCCCGGTTCCTGTTCCATTTTCCCGGACTACGGCTTAGTTCCAGAATCGTTTGTGGCTTTGTTAGAGGCCAGTAAGCAGCTTACACATCTCCAGTTCCCAGTTCCCAGTTCCGAGTATATCCAGTTTCCAGTTCCCTGCTGCATTTTAATTACCTGACAACATTAAATTAACAGCGCGACGAGTTCGGGACTCGAAGTGGTGAATACCCCTTGGAGAGCACAACAAAAGGACAAACTTAACAATGATTTTGGTGCCTAAAATAAGTCTTTTCAAGGGATTTTCCATTCCCTTTAATGGGTGCCTAATAGTATGCAAATTTGAGTATTTGTTAAGTTTTCTTACATTTTAAAGCATACTTTTAGACACCCTTTGAGGGAATTTTCCCGATAAGTTCAGGGTTGAAATCACTAGGGTCCCAACATCGCTTTAAAAGCTGTCTTAAAGTATGTTTGAGGCATTAAATTCAGTGCAAAATTTATTTGTAGGCACTTTCTTCAAATAAATTTCCAAGCAACTCGATTATATATAAATCATATTGTTAGTAATCCATAGGGGTTAATTAAGCTGATGGCAGCACTGGACCATTTGTTTGAGAAAGTTGTCAATGGCATTCTTCGATGTGTAAGCGATAGCCTTCATGGAATGACGCCTGATACCGGATACTACGTATTCCAGGTGGGAACGGGTCAAGGTATATGGGGCAGAAAACAACCTGTCGACCAGTTGAGTCCTATTACTCAAAGTTCAACGATAGGGGCTGCGTGGTTTCCATGGAAGGGCTGCTCGGAGGGCAGGAGAGTATAACTTTGTTAGTTAGTTACTGTATCGAAATTGCCAAGGGTATCAAACGTGAGGGGCGGAGGCGGAGGCGGAGGCGGGGGCGTACACTTTTTTCTGTGAAATTAAAATTGTATTTTAGCCATAATCTGTGCAATTCAATGAGCAACATGCGAATTCAATTGAATTCAATTTGATTCAATTGGAAGCAAAGCAAGAGCAGACAGCGCGGAGCACGGTCCTGGTCCTGGTCCTCGTCCTCGTCCTTGTTCAATGGCCAACGAATTTGTATGGGTCCATAAAAGAAGAGAAGAGAAGAGACGAGGGCAGAGCTGGGATCGAGTGGGCGGTAATGGGCAGTGGGCGCTGCATGCTTTGCAGCAGCAGCTTCGCCTTTCTTGCCTCTCATTTCTCAGTTTTTTTTTTGCTCCGCCTGCCACACTCTGTGTGTGTTTCTTCTTTTTACTTTTCTATTTCTTTTTTTTTTGCAAATTTTCCTGGGCAACGCAAATTTTCTGGCGTTTCCACTTGGCCCACTTCGGTACTTGGGTTCGATTCGATTAGGAGTAAACGCTGCTGCCTCCTTGCCCGACTGCCCTGCCTGCTATCCTGTTGCTCAGCTGCAAATGCATTTATGTTTTAATTCGCTCAGCCAACTTTGTGGGTGGCCTTCTCCCAAAGGACCTCCGCCTCGTCCTCCTCCCTAGCGCCTAGTGCCTAGCGCCAAGCGCCGTCATGTGCTGCAATTCAGTTAAGTTTTGATTGCTATTTTCGCTTCGCTTCCTGCCCGCCAGCTCGACACTGCTCTGCCACAATGTTGCCAGCGGCAGCAAATGTGTGACATTTCCGCTTCCACTTCCGCTTGCCGCGTTAATGCATTGTGCCCCACACCCACACCCACACCCACACACATGCACTCGCAACTTTTTAGTTGTGAAAAAAAGAAGGCCAACACAAAAAAATGCAAAGCTGCAAGGGCGATAACAATGTTATCAACACGCCGAGCAAATCAAAGCCGAGAGCGGATGCCAGACCGATTTCCCTCGTGGAGGAAGCTGCCCCATCAATGGCAGGGCCATGACCAAAACCAGAAGTCCGCCTCCGCCTCGGCCTCGGCCTCCATTTCCAAGTCCATGGCCGCATCTATGTGCTGGCCGCATTTTCGTTGCATGTCATAAACAAGCCTGTCAAAGGACCTGACGCTTGGGGGAGAATGCAAGGATGAGAGGAAGCAGACGGCAACCGGAAAGCGGAAGGTACGGAGTTTCGAGAACATTTTAAATTGCACATACACGTAAGAAATGGACACATTTATCACCAGGTAGTGGAACCGAAATACTTACCCTGAATGTTTAATGTGACCCCAAGTTCCCCCCGCAACACAAACCGAAGGGTTGCAAGGACTTTGAACAATTTGTTCGATATTTTGATGGATAATATTGGAACACTATTTACCTTTTACTTATATAATCTCTGTGCTTGTCTGCCCAACTAATTGCATTAGCTGAGAGAGCTCGCAACAAAACAAATTTGAATTCCTGCAGCGAATCTCGGTGGCGGCGGCGGCTGCTGGTGATGCCTTTTCTCTCCAGAAACTTAAAGTGGTACCGAAGCTGCCACAAACGATGCGACGGGGCAGGGGCAGACTGCATGTGTGCACTTCCGTTGCCAGGTGCAACTGCTGCTAACTGCAGGACTGCGTGTCAAAGTCAGACGAGAAAGCCGCAATCATGCTGTTTCTCTACGGAATCGCCCCCAAGCAGCCCAGGCCAACCCATCCCTTCCACCGGGAAAGGAGGAAGTTCTTTGACTGCTCGAGAGGCTTAGAGCCATGTTCCTAGACTTCCGAATACCTCATGGAATTGCAGTCCACAATGGCATCAAATGGCTTTAATGGGGGATTTCAACAAGAGTCTCAGTCTCGCACCACGAAATCTAATTTCATGTACAAGTACAGCCAGGTACAGCCCGGGTTCAGGATGTGAACAGTCTTGACCTCAACTGGATATACCCCGGGATGGATATCCGCTCGAGGTAAGCTGACAGGGAAAATGGCCAAAGTTGTTCGCACGGAGAACAAGCATACATTTCTCCTCGAGCTCTTTCAATCTGAATGCGTATGCGAACGGGAACTTATGAATGCGAATGCGAAGTTGCCAGTGGCCATATGCGGTTCAACCCTTGACCTTTGGCTCTTCAAATGACCACCTTGGCTTCTAAAAACGGGTTTTCCAGAAAACGGAAATGGTGGAGACGGCAAACACTTAATGGCCTCGTTTGGGGCTGGACCCAAACTACTTAACGCCACTTAGGCGGACGAAACAAACCCAAAGAGGATTGAGATGACAAGCCAGGTGAGGCGGGTGGGGCGAAATTACTCACACTGCGGCTGCAAGGAATCCACTGATGTCCCTCGGCAATTAGCAGCAATTGGCAGGACAATCCCTCAGTGCTTTCCATCGTCATCGAATGCTAAATGTTAATTCCCATTAATATGCAATGTTGCATTAAGCGAGATGGCTGACTACGCTGATGGATGTCCTTAGCGAGGGACTCGCAGGACTCGCAGGACTCCTGTCTCCACTCGACTGTCCATCATCCATTTGCTCTGGTGCAAAGTGCTTTGTAAACTTGTTGTGCAAGTCCATTAAACAAAGCTAAGCTGAAATTGAGCGTGGCGCCCGAGCAGGGACAGCAGTGTGTCCGGACAGCGTCACAGCGTCACAGCGTCAATCTGTCAATCGGACTCTCGACTCTACTCAGCATCTCGATCTGCTCTGTCTCCCGTCTGTCGTCTGTTGTCTGTCGCCGTATGGCCGAAACGGAGTCAATCAATCACCCACAAAATGGGTTTGAACGGGACTGAGTGGCGTAGAAAATGTGTGCCAACTGCCAGCGACTAACAAAATACACACATCGCATAATGGACCAATTGAAAAGTGATTTTATTTGCCTTAAATATGAATCCCGAGATCAGGCTAGAGAAAAATCACAAATTTAAGGAGCGCAAATGTAGTTGCCAGTCGCTGGCTGGCACCATAAATGATTCTCCATTACACACAGCCCAAATGTAGCCATCGTTGTGTGCCATAATTTGATCAAAGCCAACTTGATTTGATTCCTCAAAGAAGACCTCCGCCTGAGTTTCCTCCTCCTCCTACGCAGCCCCCACATCCTGCAGAGACTGAAACGCTTACTTAACTAGTTTCTGGTGCTCGCATTTCTGGTATTCCCCATTAGGCCCAGTTGCCCAGTTGCCCACTTGCGACTGTTGCCCAGTTTCCCCATTGCCCGGTTGCCAAAGTGAAGGGTTCACAGAGAGTTGGTTGGGTTGGGTTGGGTTGGGGGTGGTCCTGTTGCCACATTAGCTGCACAATTGGGTTCGGGGCACAATGCTTAATATAGACTGACGGTGAAACCGCAAAATGGGTAAGGTACTGTGTACTGAGGCACTGTGCCCCATGCTGGTGCAGAAATGTCAAAAAGGACATGCAATAAAGCGCCACCAAAGCGACTGACTGCATGGCATGGCGAACGAAATTAACCCCAGAAAGCAATTCCTTTTCCACAAAAATGAGAGAGCTGACCGCACCAGCTCTATCCTGGCAACTGGAGCGGATGGCAGCGAGGACGGACGAGAGCTCTTTAATATTCCGATAAATTGAGAACTGATTACTTATCTTCAGGATTCGGTAATGAGTGCCAATTGCACTTGGCCTTGTCCTCGTTTTTTATTTCACTAATTAGTTCGGTCAGTAGTTTGGAAGTCACCTCGGAAGCTGACAATGAAGGCGTGGAGCATTTCCCGGAAGGATAATTGGCGCGGATAAGAGGCGGAGGCGGACGACTTGTTGGGGCGTCGTCCAAGCTCGGCGGTCCTGTCAGTGGCATAGACAGGCTAATTAACTCCAACACAAAGCCGCAACTTTGGTGTTGATTGCCAATTTACAAGCTTAATGAACTTGCGACTTGCGACTCGAGTCTCGGGACTCGACGACTTGCCACTTGCGACTTTGTGCTGCCTGCTGTCCGGGCTGCAGCGATAGAGATGTGAGCTTCAGCAGCACTTCGAGGGGTTGGCGGCTGCTATGCAAGTCCCCTTCCTAATCAAATCAAAGACGGCTTCCTGCCCGCCGCTCAAAGTCCGAGCTCTGCGGCTGCGACAGCTTATGTAATTTGCGTTTGTTAAGTGCCACAGAGCCGCGGTCACGGATGTCGGAGCCGGTTTGTCCGCGGCCACAGGAAGCGTAAAAAGGGTGAAACCGATTCGCTGAGAGCGTGTCACGGATCAGTCCGGATGAGGGTAATCCTTGAAAGGAGATCCAGGGCCAGGATATTGTGCATTTTATTCTGTTTCCTTGTTAGCCTGTTTTTTTCGTTCGTTTTCTTCAAGCCGGCTAGTGACCGCACTTTTGTGCACGCGCGCGATCGATAACAATATCGATTGGCTTGCATTTCTTATCGATGTTTTGATGGAATTGTTTTTAGTGTAACCTTATTTCCGATGTATAATATTTTAGGGTATTTCTCCACTACGTTGCTTTTTCCAACTATCGCACGAGAATCACGAAAAGCGGAAAAGGTGTTTCTACTAGGAAAAAGTGCTTTTTAGCACTATCTTGAAGGGAAACAGCTGTTTTTTGTTTTGGTTTGATTTGGCGGAAAATTCAATTTAATTTAAAATTCAAAACAATGTCAACTAAGATTGAAAATGAAAGAGTTAGACTTTATAATATATTTTTATATCGATCAAAACCACGAAAAAGCGACTTTTTTCTCATTTTTGTCACCACTAGATTCCTATACCTTATACACAGGGAAAAAGTGACTTTTTGGCCAAAAAGCGGAATTGGAAATAGCAACTGTAGTGGAAACGGGGCCTTATTTACAATACATATTCTTATTGTTATTATTATTTATTATGCATCTTAGTAAAATGTAATAAGTATTTCATATTATTACGATTCTTATTATTTGTTATTTATGTCAGCACTGCGAAGAAAACCCTAAACAAAATCAAAAATAAACTACAAAGTAGGTCAATGATTACGGGCAAAAGAGTGGTAATTATTAGCCATTATCAAGGGTCGTGGGCAACTGTTCAAAGGAAAAGTTGCCACTACTCCCCGCAATCACCGCTGCGGCTCAACCTCAACCTCCATTGCCATTAGCCTGCATCCCAGTTGGCGGATCCCGGATCCCTGTTCAGCCAGCGAAATACAAACTCCTGTAGCATCTGAGTTATGGCGAAATTTCATTTCAACTTTTGCATAATTTTATGCTCATTATGGCAGGGCTGGCTGCGCTGTCCCTAACGCGGGAGAAGTCATCTCCAGCGAAGCGAAACGTCCCAGGACAGTGGCTTTAATTACTTTGATGCATGATTTTGCTGCCATTTGCAATTTGTGGCCGGCGATAATGAGGAGCAGGAAGCGCAGGAGCAGGACCTGCCACGGACACATGCGGATGGGAGGAGGTTATGGTCCACACACATCAGCTGGCTGGACAGGACTCTCCTTTTATTTTTCGAGAGTATACATGGAGTATATATGAATCGCTGAGAAGCAGCAGCTAAAGCCATTATTTGTGGTGGGCGGAATCCTTGCAGATCTCCGGTTAGCACGTTTTTGTCATTGAGTATTTAGCTTTGGCCTCGATGGGAAGCAACAAGTGCTGAGTAAGGCCAGGAAACTCTTTGCCAGCACGCCTGCAGTTGGCCTTATTTTCTTGGCAAATGTTTAGACTTTCACTTTCTGGGAATTGAGAGTTGTATCGAGTGAAAGTCCTTGAAGTTAACACGCAGAGAAGATATTAAATAAACTATTTGGAGGGTTCAAGATATAGTTTTTCCTACTGACTTCTTGGCTCTCTCTATATTTTGCAGCCAGGACATTTCGGGGAACAGAGAACCAGGGACAGGGAGAAAGTCCAGGAGAATCCATAGCTGGAGTGAGGAAAACGGCGTAGTCCCCGCTGGCGAGCCATTGAACAATTGCACAAAATGGGTAAGTGAAAAGGAACTAGTGAAGCCTCACATCCTGGCGAGGGAAGTGTCCCTCACTTAGAAACAATGCCAAAATCCTTCTATTCCATCTTCCCAATCCTCAGATGCTCTACGCTTCCGCGGATCCCCGTTTGCCCGGTTCACGGGTCAGTCGACCGGGCCAGGACACTCTCGTCCGCCCACGCAGGCGGTGCGTCCGCAGCCGCAGGGTAACCACAGCAACCACAGCACCCACAGCACCCACAGCATCATCGCCCCCGAGCCGCTCATTGTCGTGGAGGAGTCCAACCTGCCGGAGGAGCAGGAGGCGGACAGCTCCGAGCCAACAGTCTCCAATCGGGGCAGCCTCGACATCGACTCGCCCGTGAATCCGTATCTACTCTCGCCCTGGCGCGATCCTCGCGAGGCCCGCAAGCACTCGCTGCCCTCGCAGCAGGTGACCGAGGGCATCACGGCTAGCCAGGTGCGCCGGCTCTCGGAGCGCGGCGGCGAGGGATCCGGGCCCACACCGAAGGAGGCCGCCTTCCTGGCCACCCTGTCGCAGGCCCCGGCTCCCACCGGGCGGCGCCACTCGGTGGTCACCATCTCGAAGGTGCCGACCACCATCTTTGGGCGGTCGCGTCGCGAGTCCGTCGCCGCCTATCCCAACAGCAATGGGTGAGTCCTTGCAGCTGAGAGCTTGATTAAATTCTAGGAATTCAGAATTCAGAATTCGGAGTAGCTCTGGCTCTCGATTTTAATTATGATATTGTTAACCTTTGTCCTTTGGCCCACTCCCCACTCCCAACGCTCTTTGCAGAAGCAGCCGCATCTTGAACTCTCGCCGCGAGAGCAACACGGGCCCGCCGTCAACGGACCCCATCGGCAGCATCCACAACCTGCAGCTGGACATCATGGACGACATCTACTTGCAGTCGCGCAAGGCGCGCTTGAAGCTCTGGACCTCGTCCAACGAGAAGGTCTGCGAGGTGCAGACGGTGGACGAGGCGGGCACCGGTCAGCCGGGAAGGCGCTTCACCAATCGCCGCTACTCCGAGTGCCCCCAGCCGGGGCTGACCAGCTCCTTTCGTCGCGGCTCCGAGTTCCCGCAGCCGCAGCCGCAGCAATCCCAGTCCCAGGCCCAGACCCAGGGTCAGCACTCGAATCGCGCGTCGACGCGCCGCAAGAAATCGGGCAGCGGAACCGGACTCCTGGGCAGTCGCAGCGACATCGCCGGCATCTTCAGCTCGCTGACCAGCTCGGCCATGGACATGCACCGGCCGGAACCGGAGGGCAGGGACAACAACAGCTCCAGTGCCAGCTCCTCAGCGGCCACGGCCAGCAGCCCCTTTCTCAGCCAGACCTTCCAGGCGGCGACCCGGGGAAGGGCCCTTAGTGCCACCCCGACACCGACCGCCGCCAGCGGATCGCAGGGCGGCGGAGGCGGAGGAGGAGGAGCCGCCGGCGGCACGAGCCTCGGCACAACCGGTGGCCTGCTTGATCCCAATGCCGGACGCTCCACGCGCTCGAACAGCTTCGATGTGTCCCTGCTGAACAACGCCAAGCAGCTGGTGAGCGATGCCCAGGACAATGGATCGGCGGCGCTGTCCGGCTGGTTCGCCAAGCGCCACCAGCCGCTGGCGCGCAAGAAGAGCGTGCGCAGCAAGAGCTCGGCGGTAGCCCTGTCCAAGGACGTGCTCGAGCGGCTGCAGAAGAAGGATCCGCTCGGCGGCGACTCCGGCAAGCCGAAGCTCAAGCCGCGCAGCAAGCAGAAGAGCTGGGCGGATGCCACCAAGGCCAACATCGTGGACGCCACCATTCTGGGCACCGCCATCGAGGGATTCCTGCGCAAGAGCTCCAATGCCAGCATGTCGGGAACCGGCGGAGCCAGTGGCTCCAGCGCCAGCGGTGGTGCCTCCACCTCGGCAGGTGCCCGCGGCGCCACGCCAAAGGCCAGCAAGGACGCGGGCAGCGCCAGCGGCAGTCCCGCCCACGGGGCACGTCGCAGTCGGGCCTCCGCCGCCGGCAGCTCGGCCCAGTCGCAGGCCGGCAAGGCAATGCGCTCCACCTTGAACTGGTTCGGGAAGGCCGACGAGGACGACTCGAAGGACACGTGCGACGCCTCGCTCTGCGCCACGCTCAAGGACCTATTCGTCAAATAGGTCGGGGGCCGCAGAGGCAAGTAGAGCCCTGGGTCGAGTCCCGGCTAAAGCAGCAACCAACGGTGAGTGGATACTAGATGGTAGATACTAGATACCAGATATACTAGATACTAGATACTATATCCTAGGTATTATATTCTAAAGTAAATGTCTAGAGATTTCATGGATTAGGTACTATCTCCAAGAGTAGATGCTGTCTCTTAGAGTAGATACTATTTCTTAGAGTAGAAATCTAAAGATCTCCTGAAGTAGATACTAACTCTTAGAAGTACCTACTCTACCTTCTATATTAGATACCATTTCCTAGAAAGGATACTGTCTCCTGGAGAAGACACTATATGCTAGAGCTGTACTTATCCAAGAGTTAATATCATATCCTAAAGTAAATAGTATTCCTTAGAGCAGATACTATCTTCTAGAGTAGACACCATCTCCCAAAGAAGATACTATCCCCTAGAAAAGATACTATCGCCAGAGAAGATACTATTTCCTAGAGTATATACTATATCCTGAAGTGGTTATCTAGAGATTTCCTAGAGTACATACTGTCTCCTAGAGCGGATACTATCTCCTGAAGTAGATACTATATCCTTGAGTAGGTACTTTATCCTAAAGACCATCTCCTCGTGTAGGAATTATCTCCTAGAGAAAATAATATTTCCTAAGTAGGTACCATCTTCCAGAGTAGATAGTATCTCCTAGATCAGATACCATCTCCCATATAGATAATATGTCGTCAATATAAATACATTTATTAGTGTAATAAGCTTCCTTGCTCACTTGCTCACTCACTGGCTCACTTGTTCTCCAATTAAGCCCAAACTGCATGTCTTGGGCAAACTTTCTTAGTCTTAGTTACTCTTTCAAGGCCTGAAAAGAGTAACTAAGCAACAGGAACACGTAAACCCTGACCAATTGAGGAAGCCAGGAAAAGTCAGGCCACTCTATATACTTAATTATATACTTACAGTATATAGAACACCTTGTTGTTTATTTTACGACTTGCAGCCAGCTACTTGCACCTCTGAGATCCAAGAAAATCCTTATCGAAAATCGGAAATGAAGCGAAAGACGAACGACGGACGACGAAGTTTGAGGCTTACTACGCACGCACCAGTGAACAATAAGCGCAGCAGCCACAGGAATCACCATAGGAATCATCGCACTCCGTAGAAAGCAGACTAAGATTAAGAGTACACACAGCACACACACGCACAGTCAGTCAGTCAGTCAGTCAGTCAAGAAACAAATAATGCATAATGATTACCGCAGAGAGTTCACACAGTAGAAGCACCATTTCGCATCGAACGCATCAAGAAACGCCGACAGCAACAGTTGATCTGACGGTAACTGAATGAGACATTAGAACTGCAAAGCAAACCACTGGAACAGAGGCTAATGGTACCTGACACTCACACAAATCGATTACGAAATAATAACGGAACAGCGGATAATGATCGTACTATATAGAGAAATTAGCTCTAACAGCAATTGGAACAGCAATACACAGTAATTAGACCAAGACAGGAACAGGAAAGCGGTACCTGAGACAGTAATCACACAGTAACTTTGATAGTAACACGAACAGTAACATGCACACATCTAACATGAACAGTAACCAGAATCAGAATCAGAATCAGAGTAACGGTGAACAATAAGAGTACAAGAGAGAAACTATAATGGTACAAGTAACTTTACGCATTACGGTAATGGTAAGTGGTAAGTGGTAAGTGGTAAGTGGTAAGTGGTAAGTGGTAAGTGCAGCGAACTCGAAACGATAAGCGATAAACAGTGATCGATAGGCAGATAGTTAAGCGATAAACGATAGAGATTAAGGCAACGCTGCAGGGGATTCATGCACCATGGATCAGAGATCAGAGATCAGAGATAACAGATCACAGGTCAGAAATCGCAGATCACAGATCAGGGAAGCGGAGTGGAAGAAGAGGAGGAGGGAATGCGACCCAGGACTCAACCTCACCTGACTTCATCTTACCTCCATCAAGACAGACCTCATATATAGATAAATCTACAGATAAATATAAATAATAATATATATTCTCATACGTTTGCATACCATTTGTAATCGAAAATCGAAAACCGATAACCGATAACCGAAACCCCAACTTGGAGAACGTTAATGGAAGAGCAGTGAATATAGAAATATTTTTCTACGTGCAGAGCAATTAAAGCGGGATCCGCAAAGGACCCAGAAAGAAGGCGAAGGACGAAGGAGTTTTTGAGGCGCTGCCCACCCAAGAAGCGAGGCGAAACTACCTATATATGAAGGCATATATATATGTGTATATATATATTTTTTTTGGTGCCAAAACCTAGAGGCAATTCGAGGGAGGCGGCAGGCACGAGAGAAAGATGATGTATTACAATAAATACAATTCACACTCGATGAAATCAGCACGGATGCGTGCATATACACATCACAAATTCTAAATACGCGTATATCTACGGAGAATAGGAAGTAAATGTCTACAGACTCCAAAGTTTTAATCAATGTAAACCACACAATAAATGTAATTTGTATGTACAATCTGAGCTTACTCGAGGCACTCACAGAAGCAAATGCCAAACTAAGTCGAGTCGAGCTGAAACGAAACGAAAATTGAATATCAATTAATGTTCGCGTTAAATATTTAATGTTAAACGTAAAATAATATGAATGCAAAAGCGGCAAAGCAGAAAAGCAGGGAGGCGGCAAAGCGGAAAAGCGGAAAAGCAGAAAAGCAGCTGTGGGTGGGTGAGAGATTTCCCAGAAAGAAGTTTGAAAATCAATTAACGAAGAAATTCAAATTGGAAATTCGCAATTGCAGAAATTGGCAAACAGAGTGGGCAGAGATGCAGGGATACAGGAGCGAGAAGCGAGAGGCGAGAAGCGAGAAGCGAGAAGGGGGCGAAACAAACAAACAAACAATCAGTCAATATTGCAATCAATCAAGTGTGTTTCTCTATGTGGCATTTGGCTTTGTCAATTTGTCAATTTGGTCAGAGGCAACCATGGCGTTGATGACGACTTTGGGTTATTGTTTTAAGAGGCAGATACAGATACTGAGCGGGGGATGAGAGCACGTCTTGAAGGAACTATTCAATATTCAAAATATGATACCCATACGATATCCAGATCTAACCCAGAATTGTATCTCGATGTGCCCGAAATGAATGTGTGTTTTTCTAGACTTCGACTTTCCAATTTCCAGGGAGGTAACCCAAAGTTAACTTTCACTTTCAGTGTGTTATACAAATACATATAATATATATCTAGAGCTATATATAGCGAGAGATGAATATTTACCTTAATACTGATCTATATCTAACATATACAAAGGCATATGAATAATATACAATATATACACCTATATATAGCATATGTATATATATATATATATATATATATCAAACTATTTACAAGTGCGATCCTTCTTGGTCGCAGCCAAAACCAAAACTAAAACCAAAACCAAAGTTGTCCACGTTTTGCTCATCATCCTAACTGTTGTTCTCTATATCGTTGCTATTACCGATCTAAGCCTATGTGTAACAATAACTACCTATAAATGTGTCAAAAACGGGGAGAGATAATGGCAGGATAAAGGATAAAGGACGAACTAGTTGATGGCCAAAGCAACTCTCAAGTTCTATTTGTCCTATTTTTGATAGTTGGATATATAAATGTAATACAACTATAGATGGATGCAATTTTTTTCGATTGATTTAGCATTGAATGTGCATAGATTAATGACTAAGCAACATATACGTGTACCGATTAAAATACCAGATAATAATGCATCCCAGAACTACCTATATATCTATGTATGTGCAACTGTCGGCCATTCCACCGAGGGCTGGCCATCTCATATATATTGTTAACGTTCGATGTTGATGTCGTGCAATTGTAATTACCGTTGTTCAATTGTTGTTAATGTTTATATCGTAAGGCGAGCGGCTACCACCGAATGCAGTACTTTAGCAGTGTCACTGTAGCCAGGAGCTGCACCACACGTATCTACAGATCTGTCTATCTATAGATCCATCAGATCCATCAGATCCAATGGTTTTTTGTTCGGTTATCGGGCCCCCTCGGTTCGGGGGGTCCGGGGGGAAAAGTGGGCAAAACTACGCATAATCTAGTGAGTAAATGAAAGGAAACGCAGCAATTAACACAGCACAAGGTCTATATAAATATATATCCATGTAAATAGCTGAGCAAAAATAAAGAGGATTACGTTTGTACATAATTATGCGTATGCGAAAAGCGAGGGGTTAGAGCCAAGAGTGGAGCTACTTTTTTTTGTTTGTTAACGTTTTTTGTAAGCCCGAATGTAAAACAATCAATTGATGACACATAATATGTAAAGCGAAACGAAGCCAAAACTAACACTAAATCGAGCGATGAGCGACGAGTAGAGACAGTGGAGATATGTAAGCTCTTTACCAGGCGTGTCCCCAGTCGCACCTCTGACGCCCCATCCACCGTCCACAGATTACCCAGATTGGGGGAGAGCGAAGGCTCCTCCTTCTCCCGAGTTGGTCTGCTGGCGGTGGAGGCGTGGGAGGATGTGCACCAGGCGAGAGTACTTTACCACACATATTTAATACCCAATATACAGCTAAAGATATACACCCATATACATCTATATATACATATATGGAATATATATATATACGGAAATAAATAGTTTATGTGTACAGATTGGCGTTGCTTTCATTTCTGAAGGGTTCTTGCTTGGGACTCCGATTCCGATTCCGATTCAGGCTATCCATGATTGATGGGCATCGCTGAAATCTGTCAAGTGCACCCACTTGGTGAGCCACCAAATCGCCCAGAGTCCAGGCAGCCAGTCATAAATCAAACATCCCATTCAACCCAGCGACCCAGCAACCCAGCAAGCCCAAGCCCTTGCCTCGAAGTATGCAACGCAAATTCGGCAGCTACCTGAATCCCCTGCCAGGTGCGAGGCGGGGGGAGAATGGCATCCGGAGAACGGTAAAACGAAGGCCGGACAGCGACTATGGCCCTGGCCTTGGCCACGGCAACAGGCATTAAATGTTAATGCGCTTTATGCAACGCTTGACTGGCCAAAGAGCCAGCGGCGCTCACATCAGCGCTAGCACCATCCTCCGGGACTGCCAGGACTCGGGACTCTCAAGGGAACAGTCGAAGCGGGGGATACCCTGCATGTGGAAGCGTTTTGTACAGTATTACTTATTTGTTTTTTGTATTATTTATAAATTTATTTGTACATAAAAACTTACAACTAATGGAGCTATTAAATAACCAATAAAATAGTTTCTTCTAACCTAAAAAAAATTTCTATAAATACATTTTTAACTCCACAATTAATACTTATAATAAAATAAAAGCTACAAAATACAAAAAAAAACATTTCTCAGGAAATTTTAATCATGAAAAATTATAATAATAATTGCATTGCACAATTATTACTTACAAGAATAAAAGAAAAAAAAATGCCTAAAGAATTAAATTATGGAAAGAAAATAAATGAATAAATAATTTAATTGGAAAATTAATACAAACAAGTATAAAAGCTACAATTTAACCAATAAAAAAATGTATTTCTTAAAAATGTAATTATTGAACAAGAAATATAATAAAAAATTAATAAGAAATTTAATGATACAAAAAAAATGATAATTTAAACTACAAAATAACCGATAAAAAAATACTTTCTAGGAAATTTATTTATTGAAAAATAAGAAATTAATCGTGTTTATATATTTTATATTTTTGTTTTAATTTTATATTACCTATACTATGACTTGGTGCCACCATGGGGTAAAATGTATTTTAAGACCAAGGTTACAGATTCTTATTTTAGTTGCTAAATTAGTTTATATATAGTACTTATGCCTTTTATTTATTTTGTAAAAATTTTAAGACTTGTAGCTTAGGATAGCAAGGCAGGCAGGAACAAGGCCTGCCTTGGACCTGGCACGCCCAGGCCAAGGGTGTCCCAATGAGATGACCTCTCTGCTGCATAAGCCCGGTGGCCGCTTGTCAAGCGTGAAATTCGAACGCTTCGATAGCTGCATGCGATGTGCGACTCCTGGCTGAGAAGGGCAGGAGGATGCAGGTAACTGTTGCTGGCCAATCCAGCCATCCAGCTCGAATTGTGGCGGCGGCAATTGTGAGCAAATTGTAGGGGCCAAAAAGCAATGTTTGACGAACATTAAGGTACACAGAGAGGATTTTATAGAATATATTGGATTTTAAAGGTGCTAAATTCCATATAAATACTTTATTTTTATTTCCATAAGTTACAAAAGCTCTGTGAGTGCTTAAAATGACATAACTTTGCCTGTTTTGCATGCATTTCATAAATTTATGAACACCAGTCGAGACGCAAACCGGGACGCTTTTTAGCCAAGTACCTAACCCCGCTAGTCCAAGACACAAGCCACGCGACAGTGGCGTCCCTTCTAGTGGGAAAGCTTGCAGGTGAAATTGCTTTTAATTTATAGAGCGACCTTTTGGAGATCATACAGATCACATTGGGTCAGCCGGATCGAAAATTAGAGAAAAATGCAGGTGAACATTCACATTATTATGCTCGGAAGCTAGAACTTCTGTGGAAATGTAACAAAGGAAAGGTAACAAGAGGGTTACTTGGGGATTTGGGGGAGTGGAGGGGCCTGCCTAGTGCATTAGTCAAACAAACCGCAGCTGCTCTGCTGCGGCCTTTGCTGTGTTTTCCTGCTGCCGCTGCCTCCGCCTCAGCCATCAGCACCTCCGGCCGGCTGTCGATTTGGTGCGCCTCAGTTCAGTTTCATCATTCGACCTCGCCGGTTCGTTTCTGTTCCGCCGCCAAAATTAAGCCCTCTCACCTGTGGAGCTCTGCGTCTTTATTTTCTGCCGATTGTGGGCTTAATTCCGTCGCCAATTCGGGGGTTTTTCGCGAGTTTCTTGTGCCGTAATTAACGTGGGTTTGCCAGCGGCAAAAAAAAAAAACAAAAAAAAGCAGAGTGTTAAAAAGCGGAACACAGCTGCCCCGCGCCAAAGGTGAGTAAACACACGAGCGTGTGGGAAACGCTCCAAAGCTTGTGGGAGCAAGAGAGATGGAGGAAAAGGGAGAGAGAGAGATGTAGAGGGCAGCAGAGAGAGCTTGTGAAAGCTGAAAACCCGTAGAAAAGAGGCGGCCGGCAGATTTTTCTGGGAACATTCTGGTTGATTTTAGCCCCGAGCAATACGTGATTTAATTGCAGTTTGATAGATTTTGTAAAATTATACATAAAGTATAAAGTAGTAGTGGGTCACTTCCCCAGAAGTTTACATTCATTGTGGGAATTAGGGGTCTAACGGGGAAAAATGTGAGGGGATACATTCTGCGAAATATAGTCATTAACTCAATATCTTAAACGTAATCAAGAATGATGGGGAAAATCGAATAAGTATGGGATTTTTAACCAGCTAGTCAGTCTGTAATTCCCATAACAATCTCTGGAAAGCTTGGCTTTTTAAATATATAAGTAAAATGTATAAACAATAAGTGTTTTATGAGTTAGTGTGACCAACTGGCGTTTGTGTTAGAATGTGTCCAAAAGATAGGGCTGCCAGATGGCGAAATCAGATAGCCATTTTTTTTAAACCAAGTAAAAATTAACTTAAACTAATTAATTTAAACGTTATTAGAATAAAGTATTAAATAACCTGAAAAGAGATACACTTAGAGGATTTCTTCACATCAAAGATTAAGAATACAATGGAAGCTTGAGTTTTTACCACCTTTTTTTGTACAAATGCGTGCTTTTCGTTAAAGGGTCACATTCACGCTTTTCGGAACGCCCCAAGCCCGTTTCTTTTTTTATTGCCTAGCTCCACAAATAAATTAAACAACACACGGAAAGAATGCTGGCAGACAAGTGGAATGACAGCCTCTCAACTTCAAATAGTGGTGGCTCACGTCACGCGATCCACGCGATCTTGCCATTAAATTCAAAATGCATAGGGTTGCCTATCCGTGGGAGGGCACTGTGCTTGGCGCTGCCGCCTAAAAGCTGGCCGCAATTATTTCCCAAAGCTTTTGCCAAGCTTTCGGGGGGAAAGCTCACTCGGCGGGCATTGCCTACTTTTTGGAGTCGTGGGAAACCCAAAGCTGCGACTGACGTGAAAAGCCCTAACAATATCCTTAATGCCCCTTTCTCTTTCTTCCCTTCCAGCTTCCAGCTCTTTGGACTCCTTGGACCCGGAGTCGCGACTTCCAGTGACTGCTCAAAGGTGAGTTCTTCTCAATTAAGTTCTGTCCGCGGGACGAATACGCGATATGATAGAAAACAAAACAACAACCGAGGGAATCCCAGTGCGTCACAGCTAGCAACAGCTAGTACCGCGACATCATGACTTGTGGAAGAGGGCGAGTGCCAAAAATAGCCACTTCTCTCACCTGTCCGAGCCCCTTGTTTGGCATTAGGTTTCTAGGCACGACGACGCGGGCTCAAGTGCTTCCCACAGCACCTCCATTCATAATATAATGCGCTGGGCAAACATGTGAGTGTGCCACCCCGACTGTCCACCGATCACCCCTGAATGGGTGATGACGCGGCCGGAGAGGCCTGGAGACTGGAGACTGGAGACTGGAGACTGGAGGAGCCGGGAGGCGATGGCAAGCCGGAGACAGGGCCACTAAACAGAAATGCAAACACGGAGAAACGAAGCTCAGAGCTCCGAGTTTAGAGCTCGCTCAGCTTGGTTCGGGTGATTTACCCGCCATGCAGGTACAGCCACAGATACATCCACAGCCACAGCCGGAGCCGGTGAGTGTGTCCAGAGTGTCTGTGGTCAGTTCGACCCACTCCCACTGGCAGCAGCGATAAAGCACAGGTGACGACACTTGGGGTATTTCCTCGCCGCAATTCTGAGCTCTGCACCTGCGTCACCGGCTTTTTTAAGCCGGAATCAATGAATGGGGGAGTTGCAACAGGAAGGTGCACTCAAAGCATCTAAGGGAAATGTATTCTAGATATATTCTATCCTTATCTTGTGCTTACCCGGACTTCTTCACGGAAAACTCTTCACTCAAGAAACTACAAGTTAAACGGAAGCTGGCTTCCGCCCTACCTGCTCTGGTTTATGGCTTTATGGCCAAGAAAATGCAACTTTTGATTAGCCTGATAGCAGGCTAGTCGCGTGCTGATGAAATGTTTGCAGATATTGCACCATGTGTGCTTTTCTTTCATTCGCCTCGGACTCCTGGCTCGGATTGCGATTAAGCAAAGCGTCATAGACGTCCATGACCAAGCCTCTGGGGAACGGGAAGTGCAAGTGGAGGTGGAAGTGGAAGTGACGTAGGAGGCGGCTTCGCTTGGTCATGTCTAAAACGGGGATAGCAAATAGAGACCAGGAGATAGCGGAACTAGCTCGGCCCAGCTGACGTTGCAGATTCTACTTGTGCGTGGCCAGAGTTAGCACCTCGAGTGCGATAATTAGCAGTCAACAAAGGCCAAAGTGCCCAAAGTGCCCAAAGTGGCCAGTTTTCCAGCGATCCAGCGAGAGCTGGGCCAAACTTTGGGCAAAAACCCTCAGGAAAACACACTCAAAAATATTCCCGGCTCCAGTTCCAGAAACCGCGCTCTGGTTCTGCCCAGCAATTGGGTAAAAACTGGGCCTGTGCGCATTCCGGAATTTGCCTTTTTCGCTCGAACGGAAGCCGCTGGCCATAAACCATAAAGTGCGCAATTTTGCCCGGGAAATCTCTCTTTTTTTTCGGAGTTCGTACCCGTGGGACTCGCTTAATGGGTAGCAGCCGGCGACGACGCACGCCGGGGTTGAACCCAGAATCTTTTGGTCCCGCGGGGCGTATGAGTAACTGCCAGCAAGCCAGTCGGAGGAGACCCCCTCCGATCGCCTCCCCGAAGTGAGCTGTAGAGAGCGTCAAAGAGCGGCATAGAAGAGACAGCCAGGCAGACAGTCGTTCGTCTCTTATACCGAAGGTTACCTGCCCTCTTGGCCCTGCTCCATGGAGTGGCAGTGGCAAGCGGGCGGCGCACGTGCCAAGCCATCGGAGTATCGGAAATGCCTACGAGGCGACGCGTCACTCGCCAGGCAAGTGCTCCCGGCCGCGGCAGCAAGTACGCGAAACCGCAACAAAGCGGCAGCAGAGAGTTCCAAAGTAACCCAGAATTGATCCAAAGATCTGATGGGCCAACTCCGTGGATAGATTTGTGTCAGAACCCCTTGAGCCTGATTTTAGTGCAGTGATCGTGATGTCTTCCCTATGAGTGAGCTCTGTTTTATTATCCCAGTGATGGTAGTGATCTTGTGTCGTGTGCATATTTCCTTAAGATATTTACTAGCCAGTCCTAGTAAGTCCAAGGCCTCCAAGCGCGTCAAATCCAATCACATTGTGGCCACTGCCAGTTGCCAAGAATTCAATGGGACATCCGTTTTGGGCCAAGAAGCGCGCGTGCATAAATTACACTCGCTTTCCCGAAGACAGGAAGAAGTGGGGGAAGAGGGAGAGCCAGGGAATTGGCAATTCTGAGTCAGACCTCCAGACCGCTTCCTGAACGCTGAACCCAGGATAGGAATTCGGTTGAGATTTAGGCAGAGTTTCCCGAGAACTGAGCACGCGTCAAAGTCCGAGTTTTTTCGGTGAGCAAAGCGTACTTGCACTCGCACTTGTGCTCGTGCTCGTGCTTTTTCGTCATCGAGCGCGCTCGCTGATGCTGCTTTGCTTGGGGTTTTGCTCGGTGTGAGTGGCGATCACTGGGGAGTCGAGAGCCGGCTTCGTGTGTGCGTACGAGAAGTACGAGAAGTACGAGAAGTACGAGGAAAGCAAGCTCGCCACGCGCTCCGCGCCGCTCGTGGGGCTTCGGCTGCTGATAGCGCGCGGATGGCGCTTGCGCCTATAAAACGCGGGCGTGTGGCCCTAACTCAACCTCATTAACCGTAAGATCTCGCAGAGCAAAGACGCGCTCCCAAATCAGCTCAGACCTAGTCCAACACAGGCCCAGTTAGTTTTTTATCCAGAGCTCTAGTCCAAAAACGCAAACACCCAAACACACAACATGGTTACCCCCAGTGCCTGCCACCATCGGTTGCAACTCGAACAGAGTTCAAACTTGGAGTCCAGGAGCCAGAAGTCCTGCTCCCTCGCCCACAGCACTAGCTCCAGCTCCAGCTTCAGCTTCAGTAATGCCGCCTCCTGCTTCGGTTTCAGCCAATTGTGTAAGTGTCTCGGCCTCTGAATCACATCCGCCATAAATCCGCTCTATATCTGCACCTTTGGCCGGTATCAGCGTTGGTATCTTCATAGATCTGTGTCACCGGCTGGCAAACAGGAAGGCACAGCAGATCCGTGATCCAACTAACCCTCCCCCTCATCGTTTACCTTGCAGCTCCCGCCAAGTTCTGGCTATTGGCCGCCCTGCTGCTACTCACAGTCGCCGCCAGCTGGCCAGCGGGGACATCGGCCGCGCCGCGCATAGCCCGAGGAGCGCACCTGATCTGGCCTCATCCCAAGAGCAGGACCTCAACAGAAGCAGCAGCAGCAGCAGCAGCAGCAGCGACGCCTCCGCCAACGAGGCCAGCGACGCTAGCCGGGCGCCCCCATCGCAGGCACAAGACCAGGCGCCACCACCAGGTCGTGAGGGAGGCAGCAGCAGCAGCAGCAGCAGCTACTCCGGAGTGTGGACTTCGTATGCCCCAGTTCAAGGGACTGAAGAGCTGCTCGGCCATGGAGGTCAAGCCCTTCGATAGCGTCGAGCTCGGCAAGGCTCTGAGAACCGCCCAGAGCTCCAAGGAGACCGTGATCTGCTTGACCGAGGATTGGGTAAGTCGATCACAGCCGGCACAGCCGGCACAGTCGTCCTGCGACAGCGATGCTAAGAGATTCCGTTCTCCGTTCCGTTCTCTCCCAACAGCTGGAACATTTCTTCCAAAACACCAGCATCGTCGAAGAGGCCAAGCTCTTCAGCCTACATGAGCTGAACCTGGAGCATCCGCTTAAGGATCAGGTCAAGAAGGTGCAACTGACCGCGGACGGCAAGTTCGAGTACGACGAACCGGTCGGCACTCTGGAGGAGGAGATGCCCAAGATCATCGAGACCCTGCTGGTGCTGGAGAACCTGGTGCGGGCGACCAAGTACGACAAGGACCAGCTGGAGTGCACATTCGTGTACATCAAGGACGCCATACTGAGCAACATAGCCAGCGCCGTGGCCCTGGTGAAGGAGCACCAGTGCAATGTGCAGAAGGAGATCTGTCACAACAAGCCCATCCGGCTGCCCTTCTTCATCGCCATGGAGGCCATCAAGGTGCTGACCATTCTGGAGCACAAGTACGAACAGCTGCTCCTGGCCAACCAGTGATCCAGTGATCCACCGATCTATCCGATCAGCAAGCAAGCAATACCAAAAAGAAACACACACAAAAACCGCTGACCACTGCAATCTCAAGCTGCTAGGCTAAACTCGTACCCACTCGTACTTAGATCCTACTATTTATTTGCCACTATTCTCTATTTTATTTATTTCTATTTATTTGTATTTTAACCGCAAATCCATTCGCATTTATATCGCCTTCTATTTATACCCATGCCCACGCACCCATGCACACCACACACACACACACCGCCTCGCAGGCTCGATAAATTATGTATACATCCTAGTGTCTAAGTCTATTTTTTTTTTTGATAAATTATATTTTATTATTACAAACTAAAATAAATTATACCGATTATGTGCATTAATGAATGGACTTTCAAGTGGGTCGAACGGGGCGCGATGCTTAGTCAGGATGGAATCCTGAGCTCAATTCAAATTATATATATTTACGTATTTATATATATAATTCCTTATTAGCTCCGAGGTAGCACTGCTCGATTTCATCAGTCATTCGTATTTATTTCACAATTTATGGAGAGATTGCATCCGTTCTTAAAACCATGAGCTAACGATGTTTGATTTGATATTCTTGCATATCAGTTCATAACATAGTTGCAGATCAGAGCTTATATACTTAAATAGCTTCTTAGGTTGTCATTATCCCGACCACTAAATACCCGGGTCTAAGACTGCTGCATACTTTCTGGTGTCACTCATAATAAGAATTTTTGCAAGTTTCCGACTAGACCAAAATAAATATATTTTTGGGGAAAACCATTCCTTATTTCGTTTTTTTTTTTCTTGTTTATCAAAAATTCAATACAGAAATGTTTCATTTTGAGTGAGGTTTTTGTGGTCTCGAAGAAATCAAAAGCCTTCAGTGCAAACATATTTTCTTAAAGCCAATGAAGCGTGTCTTTGAAAACTAAAGAGTTGCTGGGGCTTGCCGGGATACTATTTCAAGTATTAATCGTTCAGAATCAAGGATCAGGACCAGGATGATAATCAATCCCCAACGAAATCGGAAACATTTGAAAGGTTCCCGAGGTTGCAGGCATAGCGATAGATCTTTGAGGTGACTCTACAACATTATAGATAGGTATGATTAAGTAATAGCCCCAACGCCCTGTGATCGGTAATAGAGTGGGAAATGCTTGAGATTCCATTTTTGGCCTGACTCGTCACCTGCCCTGACCCACCCCATCGGCTGAACCGACTGAGCCGACAGTTCGGTTTATGGCTCGTGCCCGGGGCACGTTCCGCTAGATATCCGAGGTTTTTCACTCCCTCTCCGAGGTATGAGGTCTGAGGTCTGAGGTCTGAGAAAACCCCAAGCACCGCCAGCTAGTGACTCATGGACCATTAGGCAAAATGTCGGGCAATCGTCGCGTGATCTCTGCGTGTGCCAGGTGTACTGACAGTGTTGCCAGCTCTCGCAGCAAAGAGCAGCTAAGAAAGCTACCAAGGCAAGCCTAAAACAATCTAGCTTTTAGCTCTCAACTATATTTAGCGTTTAAGCCTAGTACTAAGATGAACGAAAAAAATCCATAAACGAAAAACTTCATATAAAAAAAAAGAACGAAAAGAGCAAGAAGAAGAATTTTGTGGTATTTCGTTTGGTCGGGTACTAAGATGAACGGAATTCCGTGAGCGAACCGGGAAACAAGGTTGCCAGATGACACCAATAAACAGCTGTGATTTCGTAAGCGAATTATATGAATTGCATATATTTCGTAAGCAGCATGGAGGCAAGGTTGAATGATAAAATAGCGGCGCGCAGAGAACGCTTTTCCAATTTTGAGGAAACAAAGCAAAGCAAATGAAATAAAAATATAAGAACATAAAAAACATATAAAAAGAATTAAAGATCAATT
>VNKF01002166.1:0-15523 GCA_008044355.1 Drosophila lacteicornis
CAGTATCACCAGCCGAGTTGATTTAGCCATGTCCGTCTGTCCGTCTGTCCGTCCGTGTGAAACAACAGATCTCAGAGACTATAAGAGCCTAGAGTTACCAAATTTGGTGACAACATTGGAATCTGTTGCACGCAGATAAAGTTTGTTTTAAAATTTGGCCACGCCCACTTCCGCCCTCAAAAATCATAAAAAACGTTAAATAAGCTATACTCGTTTTTTTTCGGGTAAAAGTTAATATATACAAAAAATGAATAAAATAGAGCGGAAATTTCAGTAAAATCGGATGATAAACATGGGAGATATTAGCAATAAGGTTCGAATTTTAAAACCCCCCCTAAGGCGCTGCTGTTGCAAGCTGAAGCCGACAGGTGGCGCATTCGAGCCTTGGCCGTGCGATATAATGGCGCCAATGTATGTATGTACAATGTATGTATGTACAATTTTAATTTGCCTTTTAGTGTGAAGCGCAAACGTTTAGGTACCGGGTATCTCACAGTCGAGAACAGTCGACTGTAGCTTTCTTACTTGTTTATTTTTAAATTTGGCCACTCCCGCCTCCGCCACCGAACATCATGCAAAACGTGTAACTAAGTTATTGTCGTGTCTGTCGTAAATGGATTTGATGCCCCACGGTTTAGAAACATTTTCAAATTTTTGGGTGTTGCTTAACATGTTTCTAGCCTAATTTGTCTTTATAGGGTGTTGCTTGAAATGTTTCTAGCTACATTTTGTCTTCATTTGTCAACATTTTCTTTTTTCTATGTTCATGTGTTATTTAATTTCACCCACAATGCTTTGGGTACCGGGTATCTCATAGTCGGTCACACTCAACTCTAGCTTTCTTACTTGTTTTTTTAAGATTGTTAGAGATGAGCGAACTTACAATTAATATTGTACGTCGTTAGGGGGTTATTTTATTCTACTTTTTGGGACTGTCAGTTAAAAGGACGAAACGACGTCAAATTTAAATATATTACCAATACTAAATATTAATTTTTTCTCTTAGATCCCCCAGTAGTGAAAGTTAGTCCACCTGATATGGTTACTAATACAAGTGAAATAGTTCTACTCAATTGTGAATATGTTGCAA
Organism: Drosophila lacteicornis; assembly: GCA_008044355.1. Classification (NCBI taxonomy): domain Eukaryota; kingdom Metazoa; phylum Arthropoda; class Insecta; order Diptera; family Drosophilidae; genus Drosophila; species Drosophila lacteicornis. Next base: position 1,091 of record VNKF01002166.1, read on the forward strand.
ATCCAGCTTCTTTAATCCAAGTTGATTGGTAAGTACAATTGACGACGCTTCAATAACATGTGACCCGTGTACCACTTATCGCTTCTATGAGCGTTATATTTTTTACAATATATTAACAACATTTTACCTATACAACAAGTAAGAAAGCTACAGTCGACTGTGCTGTGTACATTATAATAGTCTACTTCGATACTTCTTAAAATAAATCGCCTCTCGAAATAGCTCCCGACCTTAACAATTTAATGTCATACTTAAATATGAATGATACATTTTATAGGAAAACATAAAAACCCGCTTGATCGGCGTCAAAAAATGAATTATGTTATTTTTTGTCATTTCTTGCTATACTCTTTTGTCATTTCTTCTGCAGCTGGCGCCATTATATCGCACGGCCAAGGCTCGAATGGTACCCATAGGGTACAAAGGTATTATAAGTTAGTGCAAACCGAAAATGTATGTAACAGGCAGAAAAAGGCATCTCCGACCCCATAAAGTATACATATTCTTGAGCAGCATCACCAGCGGAGTCGATTTAGCCATGTCCGTCTGTCCGTTTGTTCGTCTGTCCGTCGCTCCGTCCGTGTAAGAAACAGATCTCAAAGACTATAAGAGCTAGAGATACCAAGTTTGGTAACAACATTGGAATCTGTTGCACGCAGATCAATTTGTTTTACAATTTGGCCACGCCCACTTCCGCCCCCGAAAATCATAAAATAAGTTATATAAGCTATAGTCGTGAATTCCGGCTTAAAGTAAATAAATATAATAAATAAGAAGGCATTCGCGGACGTGTTATGAAAATTTGAGTAATATCGGATGGTAAACATGGAAGTTATTAAACAATAAAGTTTCTGTGTATGCTTATTCTTCTTGTTGAAACTACGTACTTAGACACGCGAAAAGGATTCCGTAGCATTGAGTCAAAACGAGAGATCAATAGTCACCCTATTGCTCTATCGCACTGCTCAGGAATACTTTTCGGGTGTCTGAGCCCATGGCTTTTGAAAGAGAGTGTCAGAGCCTGTTGCTTAACATGTCCCTAGCAACATTTGTCTTTTTTGGGTGTTGCTCAACATGTTTCTAGCAACTTTTGTCTTCATTTCTCAACATTTTCTTTTTTCCATGTTCATTTGCTATTTAATTTCACCCACAATGCTTTGGGTACCGGGTATCTCACAGGTCACACTCGACTATAGCTTTCCCACTTGTTTTAATTTTTTTTTTTTTTTTTTATAGAATGAGCTAAAAAAATATTATTTATCATTTTGAGTTTTTAAATTTATTGATTCCTGTGCAAAATTTATTACTTTAGTAAAAAATCAAAAGTTTTAGTTTGCAGAATTAATTATGGCTATATTGGTGGGAGGAATTTAAAAAATGTAATACCTAAAGAATTTTAAAGACTTGCATATTATAAAAAAAGTTTCTTTTTCGGCACTATGCTGCAAAATACCTAGCTTTGAAACTAGGGTCCAACGTATCGAATTTATAACTAGTTGAATTACTTGTAATTTATTTTGTTAACGTTACTATTAATCGTCACAAAATTTTATTTCAGTAACTGTTGAAGTTGAAGATGCCATCTTCATTTTTAGCTCACCTCGTTAAGAGGTGTTTTTGTTTGATTGAATTAAAAGGATAAAAACAAAACATGAAAAATGAAATAAAAATTTTAAAAAAAAATCTGTTTTACGGGATTTTGAACCATGCCGGATATTGCAAAACTAGACTAAACCTACCATTGGAATACATGTGTATGTGAAAGGGATAAGCAGATCGCATTACATTGTTCTAGCTCGCGCCAAAACTTTTTATTGGCTGACTGGGATCGAACGAGTGTTGGTTCGTCTTTCTGAAATGTTTAAAGGGATTGATCAGATCTATCTTGCAAGTACAAAGCACAACGGTAATTTAAGCTTCTGGGCAACCACCCATTACTTTAAGATGGACGGCGATTGTCGTACTAAGTACTTATGCTTCAACCACTTTTGATAAAACAAATTACGCAAAGCTGCAGAACAGAAAGAGTGTTAACAGGAAACGATGAAAATTAACAAAATTAATCTTGTTAAATTTTTTTTAATTCGTTGAATTTTAAATTGTCTCTTAATCTTTATCTAACATAGACGTTTGTGTACCGGGTATCTTAGTACGAGGTTTCCTACTTAGTTTGCTGTAAACTGGTGCTAGGTGCTATTGTTGTCGCTGGAAAAACTAATAAAATAATTTGTCATTTAGGTATCGCAATGATGATCTAATCAATGTTAACGACACGGATCATTATCAGGGTGGAAATTCAGAAAATGTGGCTCTTGTCATAAAATCTACAGAAAAAGATGACATTGGAAATTATTCTTGCCAATTATCAAATACAATTGGAAAGGGAATTTCTGAAGAGAAAATTAATCTTGACGTGCAGTGTAAGATAATTTAAATGATAATTTATGCCAATACTAACAAAAGGTTCCATCTTATTTTATTCAGTTGTTCCAAGTGTAGAGGTTCAAATGATTCCAGGAGGTCCTGTAAAGGAAAGCGATGAATCAAACGTCACTCTTTATTGCAATATATTGGATGCGAATCCCTCAGTTCTTACCAAAGTGAGGTGGTACGCTAACTCGACGTTACTTAAGGAGCTTCCAGACTGTGAAGAAACTAGGGTAAGAACATTAAAATAAATTTAAATTAAATTTAATTTAAAATTATATATTTTAGGAGGATCTATGCCACATAGATCCAAGTAAACTCTTATTGGAGAGTATTGGACGCGGTTTTTTCTATAATTATTCTTGTGAAGGATTTAATGCTGCTGGCTGGGGTCCCCGCAGTGAAGACAAAGAACTTATTGTAGGTTTTTGTTTAAATACAACTGATTCATAATCAATTTCCATCCATTATCTTAACGCTTTAATTTTTTACAGGTACATTACGAGCCTGGACCCGCTTCTTTAACTCATTTTCCTCCAATCGCTGTTAAAAAAAAAAACGTTATACTCTCATGCTCCGTAGATGATCCCGGATATCCTGACTCGAATAGGTTTGTAACGCAACAAGCCAAACAGATTCCAAAAATCACCGAAACACCATATTCACCACTAATTGATTTTCATACCGTAAAAGCATTGCAACCGCAGGAAGCCGACATTGCTTTAGAAGCGATGTTGCTGCAACAGCAACAAGAACGGCTCCGCTCCAATGCTTTGTCACAAACACATTCCCAAAAAATAGCAGCTAGCGCTTCCCACCAAGTTCACGAAATCAAAGAAACACACGCTTTAATTGACTTAAGTTTAAATCAATCCCTTTGTACATTGCTCACGCTCACAACCTACATGCCACAACCGCAAATCTTAACCCTTTACTCTGAGGTACAACAAAACTCTATTTTAAATGCATTTGCCATGTCATATTCATTATTTCGGAAAATGGGCAAATTTTCCTTTGTTGCTCAACCGGTTTCAAAACCCAACAGATATCGTTGGCTTCGCGGAGGTCGGGGTCCTCTGCAGGATATTGTAACTAAGGACTGGACAGTGGAGCCAGTTGGCCTAGACAGTCGGACCAATTATTCATGCTACGCATACAACGAGGGGGGCAAGGGCGTAATGGCCACTGTCAATTTGGAGGTACACGCACCGCCATTTTTCATAAAGAACCTTGCACCGTATACTGGCATCCTGCACACTTTGCCTAATGCCACTTTAACGTGTCGCATTGAATGCGTTCCGCGCTGTGACATACACTGGGAAAAAGATGGTGTTCAAATTGGAAAAAATAATAGCCGGTACTTCGTTAAAGAAAAGTATATGGAGGCGTCTCCCGCCACTGGCGATTTTGAAAGCATTTTATCTGTTTTGGTAAGTATGACAAATTCTACTTTTGCTATTATTCTTTCATTGTTAGTTAGTTTATAATTGTTCTTTAAACTAGTGACTAACTTTTAACAACAGAATTCAATTTTTTTGGCAGGCAAACAACAGTGTTGCGTGATGTTTTCGAAACGGGGGATTGCAAACTACTTGTATTTAAAGATTGACTATATGGGCTTTCTGAATTTATTGAAAATTATCGAAAATTATTTTTTTTTTAAATTATTTTTTGTTTTAATATATGTTTCCATTTCTATCAATACAAAGTAACTTTTTTTCTAATAAATCAGTTTCTTGAATTAGGGCTGCAGGTGGATAAAAAAAAATTCAGCCTTATGCCATAAACTTACATTTACATTCTGCCAAATTTCTATTTTCCCTTTTAACAAGGCTACAGATGAAATACTGGATTGCAAAGTTCAAAAACTTTCGAAATGGAAGGAATAACAAAACACAACGACGGCGAGCTACGTGTTTGTAGTTCCTTAAAAATTCGCTCAAAATCCTGTAGCAAGTCCACCAGTGGCTTCAGTGTAGTTTTGTTAAAGTCCATAAGTTTCTGGGCTCCTTAAGACTAGTTTAATAATTGAGTATTGGTTAACCAATTATCGACTATGGACTTTATCATGGTATAGTTGGAGTTCCAGCGAGTTGGACACGCTCCCTTTAATGTTGTATTTTACCTGTGCTGCAAGTTCGCCTTCTTAATATATCGAACTTTTTTTTGCAAATGTGCACGGGTTCATCCAGTTCGGTCGTTTGCTCGAAAGCTTTTTGCAAAACATTTGCGAATACATAGATGCTGCAATTTAAATGAATATTGTTTTCCAAAAGCCTTTTTTTTTTGGTAGTATAGAGTGACGCCCAAAATATTCCTTTGGACATATTGGTCTGCCTACAAATCTACGGTTGCTCGATCGGCGTCAAAAAAAGCATTATGTTAGTATACCCTTGCAGAGGGTATTATAATTTTGCCATGATATTTGAAACGCAGTGAAGGAGGCATCTCCGACCCCATAAAGTATATATATTCTTGATCAGCATCACCAGCCGAGTCGATCTAGCCATGCCCGTCTGTCCGTCTGTCGGTTTCTACGCGAACTAGTCTCTCAGTTTTTGAGCTATCGAGTTGACATTTTCAGAATAGTCTTATTTATTTAGCACGCAGAATATATATGTCGGGACGGCCGAAACCGGACTACTATATCCTATAGCTGCCATAGGAATGATGGCGAAACTAATGTAAACAAAATTTTTATTCTCTGTTTTTAAACATATTTCTATAAATTTTGAGATATAGCAGTTTTTATGGTTGCAGAATTACGGTTTTCCTTTTTTTAAGATCGGACAACTGTATCATATAGCTGTCATAGAAGCGATCGGTCGATTTATATGAAAATGTAAAATTCTACTTGTAAAATGAACAATTTACAAAATTCGACTGCAAGACTGCAGGGGTATACCAACTTTGGTTTACCGAAGTTAGCTTTCTTTTTCGTTTTTTGTTATTTCTTGCTCTATTCATTTGTAATTTCTTCTGCAGTTGGCGCCATTATATCGCGCTGCCAAGGCTCGAATGCGCCACCTGTTGGCTACAGCGTGCAACAGCAGTGCCTTAGGGGGTGTGTTAAAATGCTAACCTTATTGCTAATATCTCCCATGTTTATCATCCGATTTTTCAGAAAACGTCCGTTTAAGCCTATTCATTTATTTTATTTATTAACTTTAGCCCAAAAAAAAAGAGTATAGCTTATTTTTACGTTTTCTATGATTTTTAAGGTCGAAAGTGGGCGTGGCCAAATTTTAAAACAAACTTGATCTGCGTGCAACAGATTCCAATGTGGTCACCAAATTTGGTAACTCTTGCTCTTATAGTCTCTGAGATCTGTTGTTTCACACGGACGGACAGACGGACAGACAGACGGACATGGCTAAATCGACTTGGCTGGTGATGCTGATCAAGAATATATATATGGTACTTTATGGGGTCGGAGATTCCTCCTTCACTGCGTTGCAAATATCATGGCAATATTATAATACCCTCTGCAGTAACTACAATAGAAAGAAGACTATCTGCAAAGTTTCATTAAGGTAGTTCAAAAACTGAGATACTAGTTTGGGTTTCAACGGACAGACAGACGGACATGGCTAAATCGACTCGGCTGGTGGTGCTGATCAAGAATATGCATACTTTATGGGGTCGAAGATGCTTCCTTCACTGCGTTGCAAACTTCTGGACAAAATAACAATACCCTGTAAGAGTATAATAAAAAGATTCGGCATACACATAGGCTTAATAATTTAATAATTCCCAAGTTTGTCATCCGATCTTACTTACATTTTTAGAACGCTTCCGCACAAATCTAATTTTGTTTATATATATATTGAAACTCCATTCATAGATTTTTCAAAAACGGAGGAGAGTAGGAGAAATTGGAGTAACAGAAAATGAATATTTTGAAATGCAAACTTCTCATAATTTAGAATCCCAATCCGATGCTCCGTTCAAAATAAATTTAATTAACTAAATTTAAATGGTTATTTCGAAAGAACAACTTTTGTCCTGTTGCTTGTCTGCCTGTTTGTCGTTCTGTTTAAAAATTCGTTTTGGAGGCTGGGAACCCCTTTTAATTTTGAAATGCTAAATAAAATAATAAAAAGTGTATAATTTAAATTAATTTGTTTTTTTAAGTTTTTGCTTGTTTTTCAAAAATGCCTCTATCGATGTTAATTGTCGTTCGATACAGTATTAAAAAAATATTGCAAAATTGTTGGTCTCCGAAAATTCCCTCGCCCAAGGTATTACCCCTCAAATTTAGTAGCAATGATTCCCATCGAGTTAACTTTTTACCTGAACATACATAAATATGTATGTAAGATTACATGTATAGTCATATTGACTATATACTTAAAAATCGCCAAACAAATATTAAAAGATTTTCATTAAAAAAAAAGGTTTCAAAATTTGTTCACTTATTTAAACCAAGACTTCTGATATCAATCAAAAACACATTTTAACAAGGTGAGATCAAGGTGACAATGGCACTTGCACCTTCAAAAGTTTCTAATATCAAATTTTGTGACAAGTTATAGTTCCATTACCAAAAAATAAATTACAAATAACTAGCTGGAAAATATCTAGTCTTGACACTAAAGACTTCTACCAGCGTGCCGTAATTTCGTAAAGCTCAAAAACGTACGAAGGTCTAAAAAACTAGAGCAAGAACGCTTAATACCGAAACAACTCAGAATATTTTAAGAATAATAGAAAATATGGTTTGAATGCTCTTTCATATTTTATCATAATTTTCTTTTAACATCTGCCACTTCCTCCAACAGTGAGATACAGAGCGAGGGTTGGTTTCATACAACCGGTCGGTTTGGTCCCACCCTGCCCTACAAATTGCAATATTTTGATAGAGCGGATATATAATTTAAAATTACCAATAGTAAATTTTAAGCATTTTAATTTTGTTTTATACAATTTGTATTGAACATTCGGAATGAATACATTTAAAATCAAGGTAAACATAATATTATTTTTATAGCACTTCAATATGTCAAATTGGCCACGTAAAAAATTCGATATCGAGGCCGATAATGCAAACTATTCATGTACCTCAACATCCAATACAGTGGGAGCTGGTATCAAAAGTGCGACATATTTCAGTATTGAATGTGAGTAATCAAAAGCCAATGGCTCTTTTTTAAACAGTCAACATTTATACATAATTACCGATTTTAACAGATGCACCAGATAATACGACCGTCTCACAAAACATTACATACGTGCAGGAAGACACCATACCAGGACGGATCATATGCAAATCACGAGCTAATCCAGGTAGGTTCTCTGTACCTTATTCGTACAGTTTTTTATGTATACATATAATATTTACAGAGCCATCTTATAAGTGGATGTTTAATAACGAAACAATAGCCAATGGAAACGCATTAATTATTAATACCGCCATGAAACGAAAAGATAATGGCACTTATACCTGTGTTGCCTATAACAAGCACGGGAAAAGCAGTGCAGAAACAGTACTGATAGTGCAATGTAAGTAAAACCTTAAGATCAAATGCACAATAGTCTATACATTTGTACACAATTTTAATATTTTCAAGTTACGCCGTATTGCGAAATCGAAAGACGAGAAATCGATGGACAGGACGCTTTAATTTGCACTGCAAACGGAAATCCTGCGGAGGTAAATGGATATTTATTTATAATTTTCGGCTGCTGATAATACTTACCACTTGTTCCAGTCTCTGTAGCTGAATCTTATATCAAACAAAAGCCAGAAAGAAAGCTAACTTCGGTAAACCGAAGTTTCGGTAAACCGCAGTTTGAATACCCTTACAGTCTGCAATTGAATATCGATCTATTTTGGTCAAATTATCAAAATAACGAAGTTATGTCAATTTTCATAACATTTAACTACACATTAATCATTTTGCATGTAGATTTTTACATTTTATATAAATCAACCAATTGCTTTTATGACAGCTATATGTTATAGTTGTCCGATCTTAATAAAATTAAAACCGTAATTTTTAAACTGTAAAAAAACTAACTTCAATTCAAATTTAGTGTGTGGTTAAAGGTTAAATCTTTATATCTCCATAACTTCTTTAAATATAACTTCTTTAAAAATAAGTTTTAAATCTAAAATTAAGTATACGATTGAGTTTTTGAATTTAAAAAAATATTTGAATCTCCTGGGAAAAAATCCCACAAAAGGCCAACATAGTTATTTTGTTAACCTTTGAATTACAGATAGTCCTAAAGTGTAAAGTGTGTGAAAAAACATCTATAAGAATCACCTCCAACTGTTATTGTAACTGAACCATGCAGGCCTGTGTGATGTTTCATACCAACCCATACTTCCTAACTGACCCGTAATAACTGACCCCGTAATAACTTTTATACTTCGAATTAGTATTATTACTTTTCTTTTTTGTTAATGTGTTTTACTCTTAGAATGAATTTAACTTTAATTAACCATTTTAAGCTATTATTTTCATAAAATATTATAAAAATTTATTTTTTTAAGTATCAAAGTTTTAGTTTGATGAAATAGTATATCTTTTTTAGTAGGCGTTAATTAAATAATGTAATGTCTAAACATTTCAGAGCTTTGCTTATTATTATAAAAAAAGAAAGCCTTGCAGATAAAGATGGAAGATTTAAAATTTATTGCATAAAATAAGTTAAATTTCATATATTAAATTTTCGTCCGATATCTTAAAAAGCAACGAAAATTGGCTAATTTGGCCCGATGGCAGGTATAAGATATAGTAGTCAAAATTTTGGTGTTTTTTAAAATGTATGTCTAATATTAAATTGAAGGATATTTAATTTTAATCAACGAAAATCTGCTAATTTGGCTAGATGGTTAATTATATGATAGAAGCATATTTGAAGTGTAATTTGGAGATGTTTAAAAATAGCGAAAATACTGGAGCTATATATATAGTTGTCCGATTTCCGAAAAATATACTGCTTGCATAAGAAATAACACTATGCTAAAACTTTCAGTCCGGAGTTCAAGAATACATATACATTCACTCTGTTACAAATATCATGACAAAATTATAATACCTTGTAATGGTATAAAAACCAAAAGGATAACTTTAATAGTTAAACAGTTATCCTTCAGATAAATAGCAGACTTATTTTATTAAGCTATTTATATCGGCCAACAAATTATCGTCTTTTTAATTAATAATTTAATTTATTAAATTATTATGTGTCTATCAATAAAGCTATAATTATGTCGGATGGTTTTTTAACTAGCTTTCTGTTGGACATTCTCTAAAAATGTGCTTATGTCACATGTCCTTATCAGACCGCTTTTAAGAAAATGTGGCCTTATTTAAACTTGATTGCCAAAGTTAATTATCCTCTAATGATTTTAATTAATAATATTGAAGAAATTTATAATTACTTTCATAACAAATTAATATAATTTATTTTCAGGTTGACTTTTTATGGTCAATTAAAGCTGAGAATGAAACAGTTGAACATTTGGGAAGTGGCGAAAAGGGGGAAATTTTTGAAAAAAGTTACTATATACTACAAGAGGACTATGCAATTGCCAGGACATATAGATGTGTTGCCAACAATACGGTTGGCTCAGGACCATTCTGTGAAATTGAAGTAGCTGGTACGTATATAATTATATATCAATGATATAATATCAAGGTTTAATTTATATCGGAATATACATATGTATGAATAAATCTTGGGGCATTTACATGACAAATTTATACCCTTGCAGGGTATTAAATTTGTTTTCCAGAAGTTTGGAACGCAGTGAAGGAAGTCTCTCTGACCCCATAAAGTGTAAATATTCTTGATCAGCATCACTAGCAGAGTTGATCTAGCCGTGTCCGTCTGTCCGCCTGTCTGTCCGTTGCTACGCAAACTAGTCTCAGTTTTTGAGCTATCTGAATAAATTTTTGCAGATAGTCTTCTTTGTATTGCAGCTTGTATATATGTCGGAACAGAAGCTGTCATAGTAACTATAAGGCAAAAATGTTATATTTTCGCTATTTTTGAAGATATTGGGCTCAATTTAAATACATGATCCTTTAATTATAAAATAGCTATACATTATAAATTTCATGCAAATCGGACCGCTATATCTTATAGCTGCCATAGGAATAATTGGAAAATTAATGGAAACAAATTAAAACTTCTCTGTTTCTCAACGTATTTGTTACGGTTTTAGTTTCATTAAGATCGGAAAACTATATCATATAGCTGCCATAGAAGCAATCGGTTGATTTATACGAAAATGTAAAATGTGTAGTTAAATGTTATAAAAATGTAAAAACATCGATTTTTTTTTAATTTTATCAAAATGGATCGACTTAATGATCCAATAGCAGACTGCAAGGGTATACAAATCGACTTTCAATGATCCAAGTGCAGACTGCAAGGGTATACAAACTTCGGCTTACCGAAGTTAGCTTCCTTTCTTATTTTAATCTTATTTTAAACCACAAAAATCTTGAAAAAAGATGATAAATGTGTCAATCAAGTCGAAAACATTTAAAAATATTACCCACATTCCATGTTAAGATGTCTTTTATTCTTAAAATAGAACAGTTCTGAATTGTTTTTAGAAATACTTGTGATTTTATCTGGAATTTAAATACTTGTTTAACAACAAAATAATATTATTTTAAGTTTTCACCTAGCAATAATTGCACCTTAATAGTTTAATTTGTATTGCTAGAAAAATTATCGTCTAATTGCCATAAGCTAGTGTCTTACATCAGTAGGACTTCATGTGCTACGATTTTGTCTCTGCGTAAAGATATCTTTTTACCCCAAATTAGTCACTATTATAGTCAGCAGTTGCTAGAAACCGTTGGGAAGTAAAAAAAACCATTCATTTTAAGATTGTGGAAAATCTTAAATTAAGTTATTTTTGTTCATGAAAAAATCTCGATAAATCTAATTTTTAAAAGTTTTGGGTTATATATTAAGACTAGCAAAACCCGGCGAACTCCGTTTCGCCACCAGATAGCTTCGTTTTATGTAACATTTCGTTTGGTGATTAATAGATGAAGAACAATTTTTGTTTGTTTTATATTTGAAAAGGAAAAGTTTTATTTAATTTCACAACAGTAATGAATTCATTTCGGTTACAAAAATGATGAACTTCTTTAAGTAAATGAAAGTGAATCCAAAGTAAATACTGAATAGAAGCGTTGTACGTGTCCGCAAATTATCCGTTTCATTAAAGTGTTCTTTGGTAATCCAGCGGATGGTTTTCCAACTCGTCAACACGCAACGTATAACTGCCCATGTAAAAAACAATGATTTTATAAATGTATCCCGCAAAGACTAAGCGATTTGGCTTGCGACTTGTTAATTGTAATTGCGAACGCAAGAACCTGGAAATTGCAATCGTTTGAAGTCAAACGGAAGATCTGTCGGAATCATTGGTATTCGAGGAATACATACATTTTGACTCAATTAAATGCATATTAAATGCATATGTCTTTTTACCGAAAGTCGAGTACCGTTGCTAAGTCGCGGTGGATTCAAATTACGCAATATCATAATAACTGTACCAACTTTGAGTTGTAAGTTATGTGGTGGAAATCCTGGTAACTCCAGAGAGTTCAAAAACTCCGTTGGATAATTTACTACATCATCGGAATGTGTTATGGAATCAACGGATTTGTATGTCATCAAATCGCCAGCAATTTTTGATTGAATGGTGAAATTCAGTGGGTGTACATCATTATTCTTTATGGCAAGAATTGCTCGTTGACTTAACCAATCATAATTCTGATAATACGTACTAATGTTTGGGAAAACATTTTCAATAAGAGCTAATTGAGAATCTACAAATCGGCAAAAGTAGTTGGTAAGAGTAATTAATCCAGATGTCGCATCAATTGGGACTTTTCCATTTCCAACAGCTAACAATTGTTTGGAAAATTGTGCAGCACTTTGATCATTTTGAAGTTGAACTCTCATATTAGTGGTTAGCGATAATGTTTTTACGTTATTCCATAAAGGTGATGCCTTCAGGCAAGCATTCAATTCATCTGCAGGCGTTCCACGGGGAATTACTGGCAACGTCTGCCTGAAATCGCCTGCCAATTATATCATCAAGCCGCCAAAGATGTAATTATGCCGAACATCCTTCAGTGTAAAGTTAAGTGCTTCAAGTGATATCTTATGTGCCATTGTGCACTCATTCCAAAGAATGAGCTTGCACTGGATCGAAAAATATTACAAGTTGGAGTATCAATTGTGTTTAAATTGAGTGGCAACTTAAGCGCAGAATGTGCAGTACGACCTCCATCTAGAAGAGAAGAGTCGCCGCAATTCCAGATGATGCTAACGCCAAAGCTATGTCACATCTTGATCGAATAGTGGCAAAAATCAATGAAATAACAAATGTTTTCCCTGTTCCCACAGGTGCGTCCTGGAAGAATAGACCACCAGTATTATTGTTCACCGCTTGCATTAATGTTTCGTATACTTGCTTTTGCTGTTCATTCAGCAACGGCACATTATTTCGAACAAATTCCTGCAATGTATCAACATGGTATTGCAGCTCTCGATTTAATTCTTAGTTGAGTGCATCGTGCATCGATCGATTTGGCGCAATCATTCCTACTTCAATCAGTAGCTTGTTTGCAATAGTCAAGCATTGATCCTCAATTTGTTCCATAACTGAATTGGTTGTGATGGAAAACATGTGGTGATGATAATTGCGAACAGCGTTCGTATTTGGTACGCATTTGATGAAACAACTGAATCTGCAATTATAATTTACACATTGCAAAGAAGCTAGTCAATGTTGTCGATGGTGGTCTCTCAGCTCGTTGTGCAGCATTAGCCTCAGTGAAGTCAACTCTTTGGCCATTTTCCAAATGCACTGCTAAAAGTACAACTGTGGGATATCTTTCATGAATTTGAAATGACAATAATCCCCACAGTGCTTCATTAGTACAGACGTATCTGCCCATTTGGAAGTTGCTGATTTCGTCATTCGAATTTTCCGACGCAATACCAAACATAGCCATGTCGCTGCCATTTATGACGTACTTGCACATATATTTGATTGATTTGGCCGAAGGACAACTCTCAACCTTTGCATGTGTTTCAAAAATGTGTGATAGCGGCGGGCAATGTGGCACAATGAATTTATTTCCGATCTCAATCTCTTGATTTTGGTCGTTAACTTTAATAGTTCGACCATTATCTTCTTTTGAACGCCGACGATAAACTGGATATCCATCGTTCCCGTGACTGTTTCAGCAACTAACGGTCGCGGATATCGTTTTGTGCACTTTCCATTAGCCATGCAAGGTGATAATGGATTTAATGCACCGCACGGTCTATGCACCATCTGTGTCGTCACAATGTCGTGTAGATGGGGATCAGTGACTGGATCAGGAATTTCAGCTGATATGATGTCATCCACTTCATTTCAATGTAATTTGTTCAGCAACCAAATTAAGATATGAGCATGCGGTAGTCAACGCTTCTGCGATTCCACCGAGTACATATAACAACGTGTGTCACCAAAAACTCGATACTTAGTAAGCACATCCATCCTAACTTTGAGTTATTGCTGAAATACTCTGGCGATTATGTCATGGCGATCTTGCGGTTTTTGGCCCGGTTCCAACTCACGTTCAATTTCCGTCGACTTCGGATTGCATGTGAACCTAATAAATAAATCCGAAGTTCCATAATTTCGCACGTACGTCATAGCGTCTTGAGCGTATTCGTGCATGTGGCGTGGGCTTCCGATATAAGATGATGGGTTGATAATGATCGTCAGACGTCTAATATTCTGAACATCAACATCTGAATGAATAGCATCACGCAAGAGTATATAGTCCTCAGATCGTAGCTTTGCCTGATTGAATTTGATGTGTACGAATCATCACACGATACGCATATAAATTCATTGCGGTTAGATTTTTATTCGTTGATATGCCTGAAAATGAAAAATTAAATGAATTGTTAATGGAAACCAATAATAGCAATAATTAGTGTGTGAATATTGTACCTGTAATT